>JAJOHK020000979.1:0-17228 GCA_022457215.2 Leucocoprinus gongylophorus
GTATGTGCGAAGTAGTTGTAGAGGGACCAGGGGTAGAGTTATTAGAAAAAATAAAAAAGGCTAGAAGTAAGGACGAGGACGTAGTTAGAGTAGTAGAGGAGATGAAGAAGGTAGGAGTTAAAGAGTTAAGGGGAAATAAGTGGAAGATTGAAGAAGATTTAGTGTTGAAGAAGGGAAAGGTGTATGTACTGAAGGATGAAGAGTTGAGAGTGGAAGTAATCCGGTTACACCATGATGTACTGGCAGCTGGACATGGGGGAAGGTGGAAAACGATGGAGTTGGTAACAAGAAACTATTGGTGGCCTGGTGTAACAAGAGATGTAGGAAAGTATGTGGAAGGGTGTGACTTATGCCAGAGGATGAAGAACAGAACAGAGGAACCGGCAGGAAAGTTGAAGTTGAGTGAGGTATCAAAGAAACCCTGGTCACACTTAACAGTAGATTTCATTACGAAACTACTGGTGGTAGCAGGGAAGGATGCAGTGTTAGTGGTGTGCGATAGGCTATCTAAAATGACACATTTTGTAGCCACTACAGAAGGAATATCAGCAGAAAGATTAGCAAGATTATTCCAGGACAATGTATGGAAGTTACATGGGTTGCCAGAAAGCATGGTATCGGATAGGGGACCATAATTTGCAGCAGAGTTAACAAAAGAGTTAAATAGGATGTTGGAGATCCAGACGAAGCTGTCTACGGTGTTTCATCCTCAAACAGATGGACAGACAGAGAGGATGAACTAAGAATTGGAACAATATCTCTGATTCTTTGTGGAACACAGACAGAAGGATTGGCCTGAGTGGTTGGTGGCAGCAGAATTTGCGATAAACAACAAGGTACACACGGCAACGAAGGTTTCACCATTTATGGCAAATTATGGTAAAGAAATGAGAATGGGAGGAGATATTAGGAAAAAAGGGAAGGTGGAAAGTGCGACGGAATTTGTAGAAAGGATGAAGAAAGTTCATGAAGAAGCAGAGGCGGCATTAAAGAAAACCCAAGAAGAAATGAAGAGGTATGTGGATAGAGGAAGGAAAGAAGTGGAAAATTGGAAGAAGGGAGATAAGGTGTTATTGAGCACTAAGGACCTAGTGTTCAAAGAAAGACCGAGCAAGAAGCTAATGGAGAGATATGTAGGGCCTTACATAATAGAAGAGGTAATATCATCAAATGCAGTAAAGCTGCGATTACCAAGTTCGATGAGAATCCATCCGGTAGTAAACGTGAGCCGGATAGTGAGATATAGAGAGCAGGTGAAGGGACAGAAGAAGGAGGAAGGGAAGCCTGTGGAGGTAGACGGAGTAGAAGAGTGGGAAGTAGAAAAGGTATTAAACAAGAAAAAGATAAGGGGAGTAGAAAAGTATTTAATTTGGTGGAAAGAATTCACGGCTGAGGGAGATACTTGGGAGAGGAAAGGAAATCTAAAAAATGCAGAGAAGTTAATTGAAGAGTTTGAACGGGGGGAAGTAGTAGTAAGATGAGAAGTAGAGGAAGAGGGGGAATACAAAAGAATGGAGTTGCCAGAGAAGTACATGGCCAAGTTGCTGTATGGATGGGATGATTGAAAGTTCGAGGAAGAGTACTTAAGTAAATTGGAAAAAAATTGGAAGAAGTGGAAGAGGGATAGACAGATTGATGAGAGTGAGTACTTAAGAAGAGTGGAAGAGAATATGGAGGAGGAAAATGAAAAGATAAGAAAAAGAGACTGGAGAGTTTCTCCAGAGGAGAAACCTTAAAGGGGGGGTAATGTTAAGATTGCTAACGATGGACTCTATTTTATTTTCCCTTTTTATTTTTCTTTTCTTTTTCCTTTTTCTTTTTCTATTTTTAGAACAACTCAGGTTAGGGGTTATCAGTCACACTGTCACATTAGTCACAAATTGATGGTGTAGTCACAAGACTGATCACGGGACTTGGGAGAATGAAGTAGAAGGTTCTGAAACAAAGTGACGTTATACAGCATAGACAACACATGCTGGCCTCATGTTATACTCATGGTTGTTTAGGGTAGGATGCACAGTAGTTAGCACAAACCATGAGGAATAGTATATAAGGTAGACTACTTTGTATTAGGAACTCTATCAAGTTCTCTTATGTTACTCAATACAAGAGTTGTTTTATTGCTTAACACTTTGAGCTTTGAATCTGTAATGACCTTAAGCTAGAGCTCAGATTGCAACTAAGGCAAAGACTTGAGAGAAGTTGAAGGGATATATAATAAGTGGTAAAGCATAAGGATACAGGAGTGTATCTACGCTATATATACGATGGAGATAATATAACATGATGAGTCCATGAGGATTAATACATGAGGAAACAAGGAGGAGAAAATGAGGACTGGGTGAGGACGTCGCTTCTACTACATGAGGCACTGACTGATACTACTACGGCGCAGCCGATCGTTGTCATCATACCCTGTACCCATGTCCATGTTGACTCCAGGAGGTGTCGATCATAACAATATCCCCTTTTCAGGTTTCATGTCCTCATGAATTAGACCAAAACTTCCAGCTCTCCTACCACATGTGTAGCCACTATCTTTTTGCTAGGGCCTATGATAACTTGATCCTTGTTGTCGATGGCGATGAAGTAAGGTTCGTGTGGTGGTCCTCCTTGGAACATATGAATTTGATATCCGTTTCTTGCTATTTCCGTGTTATGTTTCTTTTCCAAGAATGCCGTTGCCACTTCTTTCCAAAATGTGGGATCGTTTTCTCCTCTGGATCTGAGGGATTGATAGTATGGTGGTGGTCTGAATATTCTGGTTTGTGATGGTGTCTGTACGAATTTCATGTGCTTGAGTAAGTTCTCGATCTTGTCTGTTATGAAACTTGTTGTGGATGATGAGGTTGTTGTTGACACTTCATACAGTCGGACTAGTATGACCTCTTCGTTTTCGATCATCCCTTTTTCCTTTTGTTCTTCATCTATATATATGTCTTGAATTTCCTTGATGTTGCCATCCATGTAACTGTTACCCTTTCCTTTGTATTGATCAAGTTCATCTGCCAGTCTTCTTTGAATTTGAAGTGCCCTATCATCCATGTCGCTTTGAAGTAGATAGTGTAGATCTTCTGCCATCTGGGTGATATCCGTTGCATTCATGGTTCGGTTGTTGATGCTAGCTGCCAGAATAACTCCTTCCATCTCCGCAATTGTTGTTCCTGCTTCTTCCACTAACTTCTTCATGTCCTTCATTGCTCTTTGAACATCTATCATCATCTCTATTCCTTTCAACGTCTTGTGGTATAATCTCTCCCAGTCTTCTCTTTCTCTTTTCATTACTTGGGCTTGATCCATATTGTTAAGTCTTCTTGAAATGTAAGGGTTGGGGGAAGTGGGTGCCGTAGCAAAAGTGTTGTTGTTGTTGTTGGTGGGAAAAGACATTGTAGAAGTGTTTCGAAGTTTTGAGTGAATCCTTGGTTGTTGAAATAGGATTTTACCCCCCCTCTTTATAGGTTTCGACTCGAATACCTCGTCCAATAGTCTTCAATCACCTGTTTTGCATGTGGTAACCCTGATTCTGCGATCCATTGATCATGTTCATCTCCATACCCTTTCCAGTGCACCAAGTACTGCGTTCCTCGTCCTCATTTTCTATGCTTCCGTACTTCTTCCACCTCATATTCTTCTTCCTCATTGATGATTACTGGTGGTGGTGCTGGTTCCTTGTGTTGTCCTTTGAACTTCGGCTCCACACATCGTGTCAGAAGATCTTCATTGAAGACATTGTGAATCATCCAGCCTTCCGGAAGCTCTAGTTGAAACGCTCCCAAGCCAATGTCCTTCAAGATTTTAAAGGGTCCGTATCTTTTATTGTCCAGCTTCTTTGAGGGTCAGTTCGACTGGATATTTTTGTTCTCCAGCCACACATGGTCACCAACTTTCAAGCCCTGTGGATTCCTTCTTTTCTTGTCGAATTGTCGTTTCATGTTTTTCTGGGCTTTCTCCATTGCTTGTGCCGCATGTTTCCAACTTTCTTCTATGTTCCTTGTGAATTCCTCCACTCGTGGTATCTCCGTTTGAACCATAAGGTCCCCTTTCCAAGGGTGTCTTCCAAAGTTTAGTTCAAATGGTGTCCTGCCTGTCACTGTGTGTTTCTTGTCATTGTATGCAAATTCCGCCATAGCCAACCATTCTGTCCAATCGTTCTGTTTGTAGTTCACGTAGTGTCGTAAGAACATTCCTATTTCCTGGTTGATTCTTTCTGTTTGTCCATCGGTTTGAAGATGATACGCCATAGACAATTTCCTCTTTGTCCCCAGTACTTTAGTAAGGTCTTCCATGAATTTCGATGCAAACTGTGGTCCTTGATCGCTGAGAATTGTTCTTGGTACTCCGTGAATCTTCCATATTTTGTCTCTGTAGATCTTGGCAATTCCTTCTGATGAAATACTTATTGTCACTGCCTTGAGCCTAATCATCTTTGTGAATCGATCCACGATTACCACTATGGCGTCCATTCCGTTCGACCTTGGTAGTGGCCCTATCATGTCGATACTGATATCCTGCCATGGTCCTTTTGGAATTTCCAATGGATGTAGTTCTCCTGCCTTCCTTTGATGTTGTACTTTGTTCTGTTGACATTTGACACATCCTTGGACGTATTTCTTGATATCTTCTTTAAGTCCTGGCCACCAGTATGTTCTCTTGATCAACTCTTGCATTCGATGTTGTCCGGGGTATCCTACATCTGCAGGATCATGGTGTTCTCTCAGAATTTCTTCTTTAAGATCCTTGTTGTTTGGAACATATATCCTTTCTTCCATGTAAACCACTTCATCTTCTTCCCATGTTAGTCCATCCTTCTTTTCCAATGCTTGGACCACCTCCTTCTTTCTTGTGTTATTTTTTCGAATCTTCCTAAGTATATCATCTTCCTCTGGTTTCACTTTTCATCCCAACATTATGATCTTGGCTGTCGTTTTCCTTGCCCATATTTTGTTCTTGAGTAGTTGTACATCTTTGTTATCCTCTTTTGTGTCGACTTGATCTTTCCTGGATAGTATATCTGCCTTGGTGTTCGTCTTCCCTAGTATATGTTTTAACTTGAAATCGTAGTCTTACAATTTCAGATACCATCGAGCTTGTCTTCCATTTAACTTATATGGTTCCCTGAAATATTTAAGGTTTTCGTGGTCCATCCAGACTTCAAAGGGTTCCGCTGCATCCAACAGATATTGTCTCCACTTTGCGAGTGCTTCTACTATTGCTAGTAGTTCTTTGTCATAGATCTCGTAGTTTCGTTCCGCTGCCTGCATCGTTCTTGACAAGAAGGCTATTGGTTTCCATTTTCCATCCTGCTCTTGAGATAGTACTCCTCCTATAGCATGTCCTGATGCATCTGTTTCCACTCTGAACTTTCCCTCTCTCTTTGGTAAAGAAAGCACCGGTTGACTTGTAATCTTTTCTTTAAGTTCTTCAAATGCTTCTTGATGTTCTTGTTCCCATTTCCATTCTTTCTTGCCCTTCAATTCGTTCAATAGTCTTGCTGTGTGGCTGAAATTGTGGATGAATCGTCGATAGAAATTAGCGAATCCTAGAAAGCTTTCCACATTCTTGATTTTCGTTGGGGTTTTCCATTCCTTGACTGCTTTGATCTTTTCCTGCTCCATCTTGACTTGACCCTTGCCAACTATTACCCCTAGGATAGGGATTTCCTCCATGTTAAAGTCGCATTTTGATCATTTGAAGCATAAATTGTATTTCTCAGCTATCTTCAGGAATCGAATTGTTCATTCTTCCAATTCTTCCATTATCTTTGCTGGGATGACAAAGTCATCCATATAATTGGCCAACACTCCTTCATGAAGTAATTCTCGGAAAATGCTGTTCATCATCCTTTGAAAGGTTCCTGGTGAATTGCATAGTCTGAAGTACATCACTTGGGGTTCAAATAATCCCTTGTTCGTAAGGAAAGCCGCTTTCCATTCGTCGCCTTCTTTGATCCATACGTTGTTATATCCCCAAATTAAATCCAACTTGTTGAAATATTTGGCTTCCTTGAGCTTGTCAATGACTTCTCTGATTAACGGTAGTGGCGTCTTGTCTTTTATCGTGACTTGGTTCAACTTTCTGTAGTCTTGAACCAATCATAGCAAACCATCTTTCTTCAGGATGTAAAAACAGGGTACCGCATATCACGATTTGGATTCTATGATGAGTCCTGCCTTGAGTTGTTCATCAAGCCATTGATTCAAGGCTTTCTCTTCCTTGAGTGTCATTGCATAGGCCTTTGCGTTTAATTCCCTTGGAGCTTCTTCCGTTAGATTAATTTCGTGATCCCATTCTCTTCATTCTGGTAGCTTTTCGAATTTCTTTTTGTTGAATAAATGGGTGAAAGGTTGAATATACTCTGGTAAGTCCTCCAGATTTGTTTTGTCTGATTCCTTTCCAACTTCGCCGTTGTCCTGTTCTGTTTTGTCCGTTGCCATTTTCTTTGTCTGTCTAGAGTTGAACCGTATATCTTTATGCGTCATGGTACAATTTCCTGAACATCTTGTGAACTTGATAGTGCCGTTCTTCCAGTTGACTTCAGGGTTGTGTTTAACCAACCAATCGTGTCCTAAAAACATGTCTGTTTCATCGAGATCCGTTACTGCTGCTTCTAGAGTTTCTTTGTGGCCATTGATTTCCACCTCTATGTTATGACTTAAAGCTCAAAGTGTTAAGTGATAAGATAACTCTTGTATTGAGTAACACAAGAGAACTCGATAGAGTTCCTAAAACAAAGTAGTCTACCTTATATACTATAGCCTATAGTCCGTGCTAACTACTGTGCACCCTACCCTAAATGACCATGAGTATTACATGAGGCCAGCATGTGTTGTCTATGCTGTATGACGTCACTTTATTCTAGTATCTTCTACTCCCTTCTCCCAAGTCTCATGATCAGTCTTGTGACTACGCCATCAATTTGTGACTGATGTGACAGTGTGACTGATAAGCCCTAACCCGAGTTGTTCTAAAAATAGAAAGAGAAAAAGAAAAAGTAAAGTAAAGTAAAATAAAAATGAACAGAGAAAAAAAAAATAAAATAAAATAAAATAAAGTCCACCGTCAACGATCTTGACATTACCCCCCTCTTAAGGTTTCTCCTCTGGAAAAACTCTCCATTCTCTTCTCCTAATTTTCTTGTTTTCTTCTTCCATCTTTTCTTCCATCCTCTTCAAGTACTCGCTTTTATCAATCTGCCTATCTCTCTTCCACTTCTTCCAGTTTTTTTCTAGCTTATTTAAGTACTCTTCCTCGAACTTTCAATTGTCCCACCCATACAACATTTTTGCCGTGAACTTCCCTGGTAGTTCCCCCCTTCTGAAGTCCCTCTCCTCTGCCATGTCTATTTTTTCTTGCCTTCTCACCTTCATACTCATTTCCCCCTCAAATTCCTTTATTGCTTCTTCGGCATTTTTCAAGTTTTCTATCCTTTCCCAAGTGTCCCCCTCTGCCGTGAATCCTTTCCACCATACCAGATACTTTTCTACTCCTCTTATTTTCCTTTTATTCAGAATTTTTTCTACTTCCCATTCTTCGACTCCTTCTATCTCTACCAGTTTTTCTTCCTCTTTTTTCTGCCCCTCCACCTGTTCCTTGTACCTTACTATCCGGCTTACGTTTACTACCGGGTGAATCCTCATCGAACTTGGCAGCTGCAACTTTACCGCATTCGACGATACTACTTCCTCTATTGCATAAGGACCCACGTATCTCTCCGTCAACTTCTTGCTTGGTCTTTCTTTGAACACTAGATCCTTAGTGCTCAACAGTACTCTGTCTCCCTTCTTCCATACTTCAGTTTCCTTCCTTCCTCTGTCTGCATATCTCTTCATCTCCTCCTGTGTTTTTCTTAATGCCGCTTCTGCTTCCTTGTGAACTTTCTTCATTCTCTCCACAAATGCTGTTGCACTCTCTACTTTTCCTCTTTTTCTAATATCCCCTCCCATCCTCATTTCTTTTCTGTAATTTGCCATAAATGGCGAAACCTTTGTTGCTGTATGTACTTTATTGTTTATCGCAAATTCCGCTGCTGCCAGCCACTCCAGCCAATCCTTCTGCCTATGCTCAATAAAGAATCGGAGATATTGCTCCAATTCTTGATTCA
Organism: Leucocoprinus gongylophorus; assembly: GCA_022457215.2. Taxonomy (NCBI): domain Eukaryota; kingdom Fungi; phylum Basidiomycota; class Agaricomycetes; order Agaricales; family Agaricaceae; genus Leucocoprinus; species Leucocoprinus gongylophorus. The sequence goes on from JAJOHK020000979.1 coordinate 8,102, forward strand.
TCCTCTCAGTCTGTCCATCTGTCTGAGGATGGAATGCTGTCGATAACTTCGTCTTGATTCCTAACATCCGATTCAATTCTTTTGTCAACTCCGCTGCAAACTGCAGTCCTCTATCCGATACTACACTCTCTGGTAACCCATGCAGCTTCCACATGTTGTCCTGAAACAGTCTTGCCAACCCTTCTGCTGATGTCCCCTCTGTAGTTGCCATGAAATGTGTCATCTTTGACAACCTATCACACACTACCAAGATCGCATCCTTCCCTGCTACTACTGGCAACTTCATTATAAAATCCATAGTTAAGTGTGACCATGTCTTTTGTGGTACTTCACTCAACTTTAACTTCCCCGCTGGCTCCTCTGTCCTATTTTTCATCCTCTGACATAAATCACACCCTTCCACATATTTTCCTACATCTCTTGTTACTCCCGGCCACCAATAGTTTCTCGTCACCAATTCTACCGTCTTCCATCTTTCTCCATGTCCTGCTGCCGGTACATCATGATGTAGCCTAATTATCTCTACCCTCAATTCCTCATCTTTCAGCACATACACCTTTCCCTCTTTCAGCACCAAGTCACCTTCAATTTTCCACTTGTTTCCTCTCAACTCTTTAACTCCTACCTTCTTCATCTCCTCTACTACTCTAACTACGTCCTCGTCCTTACTTCTAGCCTTTTTTATTTTTTCTAATAACTCTACCCCTGGTCCCTCTACAACTACTTCGCACATACTGTGAATCCAGTTGTCCTTAATAAATACTTGATTACTATTGTCTTTATCTACTCCTATCTTCCAGTCTGATCTTCGACTAAGTCCATCTGCCTTTCCCATCTTTGTTCCTGCCACATGCTTCAGGGTGAAATCAAACTGAGACAAATATAAGGCCCATCTGGCCTGTCTCCTGTTCAACTTCTGCACCTTCATAAAATATTCCAAATTCTTGTGATCCGTCCAGATCTCGAATTTAGTCTGCGCCCCTTCTAACAAGTGTCTCCACACTTCCAATCCCCTAATGATCGCCAACATTTCTTTGTCATGAATTTCGTAATTTCTCTCTGTCTCATTTAATGACTTTGAGAGAAATGCCACTAGTCTCCATAACCCATCTTTACACTCCATAGACAACACTCCTCCTGTAGCATAATCTGACACATCTACTTCCATCCTCATTTTTTTGTCGATATCTGGAGCTACCAACACCAGCTCCTTTGTAAACCGCTCCTTCAATTCACTAAATACCTCTTCCTCTTTCGCTATCCACTCCCATTTTTTGTCCTTTTTTACTAAATCATGTAGTGGCCTTGCCACCGTTGCAAACCCTTCTATGAACCAACGATAATAGTTGGCCAGTCCCAAGAACTTCTGCACGTCTTTGACACATTTTGGTGTCGGCCATTCCAAGACTCCTTTTACCTTTCCTTCCTCCATCTTTATTCCTTCCGGTCCTATTACTACTCCTAAAAACTCTACCTCCCTCACTTTCCATTTGTACTTTTCCAGTTTCACATACAAATCGTTCTCTTCCAGTCTCTTAACTACTTCCACTACCAACTCATCGTGACCCTCTTCCGTTTCCGTCCCCACTATCACATCATCAATAAAGACCACTACTTTTCCAGTATTAATCAAATCCCTCAACAACTCGTTCATCATAGCCTGAAAAGTTGCTGGAGAGTTAGTCAATCCAAAAAACATAACGGTGGGTTCAAACGACCCTTCTGGCATCATGAACGCTGCCTTCCACTCATCTCCCTCCTTTATTCTCACGTTATTGTACCCCCACCTCAAGTCCATCTTTGTGAACAGCTTCTTTGTACCAATATTCTCCAAAATGTCTGATATCAAAGGGAGTGGGTAATTGTTCTTTATCGTCCACTCGTTTAAATACCTATAGTCTTGTACCATCCTCTTTTTACCGTCTTTCTTCCCTACAAAGAACACCAGCGCCGTTTGTGGTGACTTAGACGGCCAGATGTAACCCTTCCTCAACTGTTCCTTCACAAACTCTCTTATCTCCTCTCTCTCCTCTCTCGACAAAGGATATACTTTTCCTTTTCTTGGCACAAACCCCTCTCTTATATCTATCGCGTGATCCCACAGTTTCCTCATGGGCATTCTCTCCGACTGCTTCTTCCCAAACACTTTTATCCACCGGTGAAACTTTTCCGGTACCAATCTTTTTGCCTCTGCCTCCGACTTTGCCACTTCTTCCTCTTCGTCCCATATTTCCCACTCCTCCGCCACTTTTCTAACTTCTACCGTCTTCCTCTTCTTTTGATTTTTCTTCTTTTCCTTCTTCTCTCTCCTTTCCTCCTTTTCCTTCCTTGCTTCTTCTTCCTTCTGTTTTTCCCATCCCGATTTCCCCTGCATGTTATGAGTATTCGGACACTAACAATTTTCTTTTCTTTTCTTTTATTTTATTTTATTTTTTCTGATTTTACTTCTCCTTTTCTTTACTTTATTGGAAAGACGATGAAGAAGGCACGTGACAAGGAAGTCACATGATATGTCACATGATGTGACGTCATAGGCCTAGAACCTAGTAGAAAAATCTAGAAGGTGACGTCAGGGCACATGAAGTATGCATGGTGGCCTTGAGGAAGAAGTGAGGCGAGCATGAGGTTGAAGCATGGACATAAGGGCAGGGTTATTTATTGGTAGCACGGACCATGAACCTTTTGTATAAATAGGACACTAATTAAGCAGAGGCTCCTTGTCGAGTTCTCTTGTGAAATTTCTCACTTGATACTTCCACTGAAGAGGTTTACTCCTTGTGTGATCATTTGTCCTTGTGATAAGTGGTTGCCACAACACTGCACCAGTCTCCATTGCCTTTCACATTCCTCTGGACATCTTGTCATCTTAACTTCCCCGGTTTTCCAATCTATTTCAGGATTATGGCGTTCAAGCCATGGCATTTCCAAAATTACTCCCCACTTCTGTCCTCCTATCACGTCGATCTCTGTCCTCTCCACATGTCCCTTATAATACACGTTAACTTCCACAGTATTTTCTATTGGCCCCTCTCTGTTAAATGTTCCATCCACATTTCTCACCTGTATCGGTCTCTCCAACTTCTTCAACTTGAATCCCTTCTTCTTCGCAAATTCTGAACTCATAACTAGCCCCGTAGCTCCACTATCTAATAATGCCTCTACCGTTATCCCTTCTTGCGTATCCAATCTCTCTAGTCCTATCTTTATCGTCACCTCCCTTAGTGGTTTTCCCTCGTTCCTTCTTATCTTTGTCTCCTCATTTTTAAGTGCATCAGCTTTTATTTCAGTAGCTAATACATTGTATCTATTGTGAGAACTTAGTTGAGGAGTTCTAAGTTCTCGGTCCCTTTTAAATTGTTCGAAATGTCTATAATCTCCTCAATTTGCCCCCCGCCATACTTCACTCTCCTATTGTCCACTATTCTCCCTCTCTGTCCTTGATTCCTGCAATGACGGGCCATGTGCCCGAATTCCCCACAGGCGTAGCAATTCCTCCCACGATCTATGTCCATTGCGAAAGGATCCTGTCTAGGAGGAATCCCTGCACCCTGCTCCTGTCCCCTCACCACTACCACGTTCGTCCTCTCCACCCCTTCCATCGGAGCAGGCCTGGTTGTTGCCTGCTGAGGCATTTGCCTCCTTTGTCACACTAATGGTCGTGGCAAGCTTTGTCTTTGCTCCTGCTTAGGAGCACCTCCCATTGCTTCCTTCCTTCCCCTCAACCTCTCTTCCTCTCTCCTACTCTCCCTCCAATTCCTATCAAGGGCTGTTGCCCTCCTATACCACTGCTCGATGGAGGCCAGTGGGTTTTCCGCCTCCATCAACTTCCTTCTAATCCCACTATTCATCCCTCTCTTAAACTCTTCCACCAGCGGCTGTCCTTCATATCCGCTCCCTCTGGCTGCCCTCTTGAACTCCTGAACGAATTCTTCCATCATTCTCCCTCCCTGCTCCAACTTCCTCAACTCTGCCACCTTTACCAACTCCTCTTCTCCTCCCCCAAATTTCTTCTTCAAACCTGTAAAAAATTCTTCTATCAATTCAAATTCCACCTCCCCTGCTTCTAATTCTTCCATTACATTCTCCTTCCACACATCCACCGATCCTCCCTGCACGTATGATAAGACCTACTACACCTGTTCTTCCACTGATGTCCCCCTTAACTTTATTCTCACAAATAACCTATATGCCGTAATGAAACCCCCCACCTTCCCTACTTCTCCACTAAAGATGGCTGGTTTTGCCACCTCCATCTGGGGTCCTGCATTAGACCCCGTTGCTGCCCCTTGTCCTGCCCCCCCTTGTGCTGCAAGCAGGGCCTGTATTTGCACCTGCATCGCCGCCAACTGCTCCTGTTGCTGCCTGATGATCTCGTGAAGGTTAATTTGACTCATGTTGATGTTATATGAGGGTGGTGAGTCAATGAAAAGTGGTGAAGGTGGTGAAGATGTATATAAGGGTAAAACCGAGCCTATGCTGGTCTCGGTGTCAGACTTGTATTCCGAAGACGAAATAATCTCTGTATGTGGTAGCAGGCCCTCTTCAAGTCCTGCCTACATGCTTACTGACTACTTGTCTACTGACTACTGCCCTAAAGGGAATTGTATACGATTTTGACCTAAGAAGGTCGTTCTACTCTAAACTGGTATTTTAAGAATGACCAGCTGTTCCTTTGCGTAGACACACCACAAGGGGATGTGTAGCACAAGGCTGATAATAGAAAGAAGTAATGAACACGTCCACAAAAGGTAATACGTTTGAAGTGTACCAGCGGGCTTTGATACAAACAAACGGCCAAGCTTCCCCTGCTTAGCTAGTGTACCCCTTATGCCTAGGGCCTAGCAATATTCTTCTTGACTAAAGGACTGAGTTGTCCCTCAGTCAAGGATGGTAAAGAGTAAAAGAGAAAGGGCTAGGTGTTAAGCAGTTTCTGATAAGAGAATCGAGTTCTAATGTTATGACTTAAAGCTCAAAGTGTTAAGCGATAAGAGAACTCGATAGAGTTCCTAAAACAAAGTAGTCTACCTTATATACTATAGCCCATAGTCCGTGCTAACTACTGTGCACCCTACCCTAAATGACCATGAGTATTACATGAGGCCAGCATGTGTTGTCCATGCTGTATGACGTCACTTTATTCTAGTATCTTCTACTCCCTTCTCCCAAGTCTCATGATCAGTCTTGTGACTATGCCATCAATTTGTGACTGATGTGACAGTGTGACTGATAAGCCCTAACCTGAGTTGTTCTAAAAATAGAAAAGAGAAAAAGAAAAAGAAAAGTAAAGTAAAATAAAAATGAACAGAGAAAATAAAATAAAGTCCACCGTCAACGATCTTGACAATGAGGTGCTGACTGATATTACTACAGTGCAGCCGATCGTTGTTGTCATACCCTGTACCCATGTCCATGTTGACTCCAGGAGGTGTCGATCATAACAGAATCATAACATCTAGTGGTTGCCACAACAGTAGATACTATACTGTATCCTTATGCTTTACCAATTGACTATCATTCTATTCCTTTCTCAAGTCTTTGTTTAAGTTACAACCTAAGCCAAGCCTTAGGTTATAACAGATAATATAATGAACACATCTATATAAGGTTATTACATCTATTAAACACCAGTTGGCTTTGATGCAAAATAAATGGTTAAGCTTTTCTTATCTAACTAGTATATTTTTTATACTTAGAGCCTGACAACTCTTTTTGACTAAAGACAGTATTGCTTTTAGTTGAGAATAGTAAGAAAATAAAAGAATAAGAGAAGGCTCTTTATTGAGCAGTCTCAGGAAAAAATATTGAGTTTTAATGTTATAACTTAAGTTCTTAAATAAAGATAAAAAACAACTTTTGTATTGAGTAATATAAAAAAACTTGATAAAGTTCCAAGTATAAGATAGTCTATCTTATATAGACCTTGGTCTATGTGTACACTATAACTAACATATCCTAAAGTACATGTGCTTTTCATAAGGCCAACATATTGTTGCCATATTATATGATGTTATCTATTTCTAAACCTTTTACATCTTCTTTGTGTCACATGATTGCATAATCTGTGACTGTAACTGGTGTTATGCTTTTGTTATGTATGACATCACCTTATACTCTTTATCTAGATCCAAAATAAAGAAAAGTAAAAATAAAAACTAAAATAAAGTAAAGAAAAAAATAGAAAATAAAATAAAATAAAAATAAAATAAAATAAAAACTAAGTTTATCATTCACAACTCTGACAATAGGCTTCTACAATAATTGTAGTAGTTCTGTAATCATTGCAGTACATAATAAGTTGAGTACAAACTATTATAGCTAATATATAAGTAGTTAGATAGTTTATATTTTAGACTTGATCTGGTTTCTTATTTAAATAGATGTTACAACTTTAAACTTGGCTCAGGTTGTCAAGATTACAGGAAGTGAACTTAGTTTCTTTTTATTTTCTTTCTCATTTTCATTTTCTTTTTGATTTATTTTTCATTTTTCAATTTTTAGAATACTGGGGTTAGGGTTAGAAGTGATATGTCACACTGTCACATCAGTCACATCTGATGGTATGGTCACAACATTGATCACAGGACTTAAAAGAAGGAAGTAGAAGATTCTGAAACAAAATAATGTCATAATAACATGGACACCACATGTTGGCCTCACACTTTACACATAGCCATTTAGGGTAGGGTGCACAGTAGCTAGCACAGACTATCTGTAGGAGTATAAAAGGTAGACTATTTTGTAAAAGAGCTCTTTATTGAGTTCTCTTGTGTTACCCAATATAAGGTTACCTTATAATCCAACTCTAAGGGTTTTGAGTTATAACACAGGTTGCAACTCAAGCAAAGACTTGAGTAAAAATGAAGGAAATGGTCAATTGGTAAAGTGTAAGGATACAGAACTGTATTTACACTATATATACCTATAAACCATGTAAAAAACATATGTTTACAACAATACAATATATGAGGTAGAATGGAGGAATCAATGAGGATACAATGCTTACTACATGAGGTACTGACTGATATAACTATGGCATAGCCAATCATTGCATTATACTCTAGATCCTCCAATACACAATGAAAAAATATTAAAAACATAAAGAGATGATCATAACAATAGAAATGAAACAGAAATGAAAAAAAAAATGAAAAAAAGATGAGAATATAGAAATTACTTCTTTGTTGTGACTATCATTGGTTAGGACAACTCTGATAGCATACTATTATAGGCTTGTTAAATATTCTAGTATATTATGATCTACTTTAGATATAGCAAATATAAAACTATATAAGTATAGACTTAATAGAAGTTGTTGGAAGATTATTAAAGTGACTGAGATAGAGGTACAGAATTTGTACTTCAAGCTTCAGGAGAAATCTAAGTTTATTATCTAAACAAGATATATATAATGCTTCCTTATAGAAGAAATTTAAGAAAAGGCTTGAGAGTAAGAAAGGGAATTGTGCAATTGGTAAAGTATAAGAATACAGGTGTTATGACTTAAGCTATGTGTTAAGCAAAAGACATACTCTTGTATTGAGTAACATAAGAGAACTCAATAGAGAACTTTATATAGAAACATCTATCTTATATACTAAACTATAATAGTCCATGCTACTACTTTCCTAGCCTATCCTAAAGACCATGTATTTGTCTTAAGGCCAACATGTGTTTTATCTATTGTTATGATATCACCTTTCCAGAATCTTCTACATTGTTCCCTTGTATCATATGAGCATGTAACTTCTGTGATAGTATCACACTTTGTCTTCTTTGTTTTCTACTCTTTAATAAAAATAAGAGAAAATAAAAATAAAATAAAATAGAAAACAAGTCCATTGTCTTCAATTCTAACAACAGGAGTATGTCTATGCTATATATACAAAGTAACAATGAGGAAAAGGTCTATCATATACAAGGCAATCATATCATAAAACATAAGGATAGAGTAAGGATACAACACCTACTATATGAGGCACTGACTGAGATTACTTTGGTGCAGCCAATCATATCATCATCACCCTGTACTATTATAACCTGAAATCCTTAGAGTGGGATAAAGGTCAAACTCTTGTATTAGAGAAGATACAAGAGAACTCAATAGAGAGCTCTTTACAAAGCAGTCTACCTTATATATCTATTCACATGGTCTATGCTAGCTACTGTGCATTCTATCCTAAAGTACCATGTATAAAATATGAGGTCAATATGCAGTATATATGTCATATAACATTACTTCTTCTAGAACCTTCTATGTCCTTTCATGTATCATGTAACTTGTCACTGTCACTGTCACCATATCATGTGACTGAGTGACACTGTCACTAACCCTAAGTTCTAAAAATAGAAAAATGAAAATGAGAATAAATCAAAATAAAATGAAAATAAGAATAAATAAGAAAAAGCTGAGTCTACTTTCTACAATCTTGACATATACCCTAGTCCATGCTGAATGCATAAGACATTTAATTGTAACATTTCTCAAGTATTTCTTTTTAAATTTTCCATTGTCTTACCTATATAATATCTTTGCTATATATTTCCCTAGTAACTCTCTCATCTGAAGTCTTGTTCTTCTATAATTTCCAACTTCTTCAGTCTTCTAACTTTTATACTTATTTGTTATGACCTTAAGCTTGGCTTAGATTGCAAACTAGGCAAAGACTTGAGTAAGAGTAGAGAAATGATCAATTGGTAAAGCATAAAGATACAGAACTGTATCAACAACTATATATACCTAAAGACCATGAGAAATATATTAGGCATTCTTAAGGAAACAATAAAAGAAAAATGAGAAAAACATAATAAAACCTTCACTATTATATAAGGTGCTGACTGATAAAACATGAAGATAACACAAGACACAGTTTAGTATGAGTTACAAATCAAACAAGCCCCAACACATGTCCAACATAGGATAAATATCCATAGAACATGAGGTATAGATTATAATGATCATAATATCATTTTTTCTTTAAAGTTTGCTACTATCTTTTTTGTATTTTCTAAGTCTTTCTCTCTTTCTCATGTGTTGTATTCTGCTGTAAACACCTTCCAATGCATCAAGTACTTGGTTACTTCCCTTATTTTTTGTTTATTCAATACTTTTTCAACCTTTTATTTCTCT
>JAJOHK020000980.1:0-17223 GCA_022457215.2 Leucocoprinus gongylophorus
GCAAACACATAGCTGTTTAGGGTAGGCTAGGAGTAGTTAGCATGAGCCATGAGGCTTTAGTATATAAAGGTAGACTATTCTATATAGAGTTCTCTATTGAGTTCTCTTGTATTAACTCCAATATAAGGTTTATCCCCTTGTCCAACACTAAGGACTTGAGTTTGTAACACTCTGCCTCTTTTCTATTCCTGTCTGCTTGTCTCTTCATCTCTTCTTGTGATTTCACCAATGCCACTTTTGCTTCCTCATGTCTATTCTTTATCTCCTTTACAAATTCCTCTGTTTTCACATTCTTCCCCTTTTTTCTTATATCAAAGCCCATCCTTGGTTCTCTCCTATAATTGTTCTTGAATGGTGATAACTTTGTCATTGTATGTGTTACAACCTTAAGATCAGAGCTCAGGTTGCACTAAGACAAAGACTTAAGAAGAAGTCAAGGAATAGAATAACTGGTAAAGTGTAAGGATACAAGAGAGTTTCTATGCTATATATACTAGTGTAATATGAGGAAATAATATGTAGTCCATAAGGCAAGTGAGTCATTATACATGAGGATAAAATAAGGTTTTAATACCTTCTACATGAGATGCTGACTGAGACTACTTCAGCACAGCCGATTGTGTCGTCATACCCTTAACCTATCTCCATGTTGTATCCTTAAGATATCAATCATAACAATACCCTGTTTTCAGGATTCATGTCCCCATGAATTCAAATCAGCACTTCAAGTTCTCCAACCACATAAGTGGCTACTATTTTCTTGTTAGGTCTGATGATCACTTGACCTCGATTATCGATGGCTATAAAGTATGGTTTGTGTGGTGGTCCTCCCTGATACATATTTATAGGATATCCATTTCTCGATGTTTCAGTGTTATATTTGTTGTCCACAAAAGCCAATGCTACTTTTTTCCAGAATTCAGAATCTTATTCTCCTCTAGGTTGAAGCAACTGGTAGTGAGGTGGTGGTTTGAACAATCTGGTCTGCATAGGTGATCAAACAAACTTCATGTACTTCATTAAATTTTTGACCTCGTCATCAATAAAACTGGATTTGGTTGTTATTGCTGATAACAATGATAAGACTTCATAGGGCTTGATTAGAATCACTTTGTTCTCTTCAATTACTCCTTGATTCCTCTTGTCTTCTTCAGTTTTATATAACTCCTGTATTTCTTTAATGTTGTCCTCCATATATTTATTACCTTTTTCTTTGTATGTGTCCAGTTTATCAGCTAACATTCTTTGGATTTGATATGTCCAATTTTTCATGTTGCATTGAATCAGATTTTGTAAATCCTCTGATATTCTGAGAATGTTTGTTGCATTCATTATTCTGTTGTTGATACTGGCTTTGAGGATTGTCTCCTTCATCTCTGTAATAGTAGTGTTCACTTCTTCTGCCATTTTCATTATGTCTTGCACTTGTCTCTGCACATCTATCATTGCTTCTAACCTCTTTAACATTTTATGGTATAATTAAGTCCAATTGTCTTGTTCTTTCTTGAATATTTTAGCCTTGTTCATATTGTTGAGTTGTCTGGAAATGTATGAATTTGGGGAGGTTGGTGTAGTTATGAAAGTGTTGTCGAATTGAGAAGATATTTGGAATTTCAAGTAGATTTGTGAACTGTTAACTTGGGATTTTACCCCCTCTCTTTATAGGTTTTGACTTGAATACCTTGTCCAATAGTCTTTAATTACCTTCTTTGCATGAGGCAATCCTGTTTCTGCAATCCATTGATCATATTCATTCCCATAACCTTTCCAATATACCAGATATTGCATTCCTCTTCCTCATTTCCTATGCTTCCATATTTCTTTAACTTCATATTCTTCTTCCTCATTGATAATTGTTGGTAATGGTACTGGCTCCATGTATTGTCCTTTGAACTGCAGCTTATTACACCTTGTCAGTAGGTCTTCATTGAACACATTGTGGATTGCTCATCCTTCTAAAAGTTTTAGCTGAAATGTCCCTAAACCAATGTCTTTCAAGATTCTAAAAGGTCCATATTTTTTTTGGTCCAGCTTTTTTGAGAATCTGTTCGAGTGGATATTCTTGTTCTCTAACCATATGTTATCTCCAATCTTTAATCTTTGAGGGTTTTTTCTTTTTCAATCAAATTATTTCTTTATACTTTCTTGAGCTTCTTTTATTGATTTCATGACTTCCTCCCAACTTCTTTGTAATCTTGTAAGGAACTCTTCTAATCTTAGGAACTCTGTTGATACTACGAGGTTACCTTTCCATAGGTGTCTTCCAAAGTTAAGTTTAAAGGGAGTTTTGCCTGTTGCCACATATTGTTTATCATTGTACTGGAATTCTGCTGCTGCTAACCATTCTGTCCAATTGTCTTGTTGATAATTGACATAGTGTTGGAGGAATGTTCCAATTTCCTGATTTATTCTTTCCATTTGTCCATCTGTTTGTAGATGATATGCCATTGACAATTGTCTTTTGGTTTCTAGTGCCTTTATAAGTTCTTCCATGAATTTTGATACAAATTGAGATCCACTATCACTAAGTATTTTCCTCAGAATTCCATGAAGTTTCCAAATTTTGTCCCAGTAAATCTTCACTATCTCTTCCAATGAAATGTTAGTCATAGTTGCCTTTAGTCTAATCATCTTTGTAAACCTGTTCACTATTACTACAGTAGTATCTTTTCCATTTGATTTGAGTAATGGTCCAATGACATTAATGCTGATCTCTTGTCAAGGTCCTTGTTGTTATGATCTTAGATCCTTAGGGTTGGATAAAAGAACAACTCTTGTATTAGAGAAACATAAGAGAACTCAATAGAGAGCTCTTTACAAAGTAGTCTACCTTATATACCTATCTACATGGTCTGTGCTAGCTACTATGCATCCTACCCTAAAGTACCATGTGTAAAACATGAGGTCAACATGTGGACATGTTGTATGACATCACTTCTTCTAGAACCTTCTACCTTCTTCTATGTATCATGTGACTTGTGACTGTGACTGTGACTGTGTCATGTGACTGAGTGATGTTATCACTAACCCTAACCCTAAGTTCTAAAAATAGAAAAATGAAAATAAATCAAAAAGAAATGAAAATAAGAATAAGAAAATAAGGAAAAGCTAAGTTTACTTTCTGCAATCTTGACACTTGTGGTATCTCTAGTAAATGTAGTTCTCTATGTTTCCTTTGATTTTTTTTTTCTAAATCAACAATTTATTACACGGAGCGCATAGGCAGACCGTGGTAGCTACTTTCATAACTATATACATGAGATAAGAGCCAACATGACAGAAAGAAGAAAAAGAAAAAGAAAAGAAAAAAGGGGACAAGAATCAAACTAATCATCAGGTAGAGAAGAGGAAAAAATGCAGAACTATTTAAATAGAAGATAAACTGTCTTGGAATGCGAATGCACTTGGATTAGCGTTCAAAAATATAACAAAATGTTTCAACGTGTCTCTTCTAGGGTTCCAATACCCGTTGAATCTCTTGCAATCATAGAGAATATGTCTCCTTGACTCGATTGGATACTCGTTGCATGGACATGAAAATTCCATGTTAGGGAAGAATTGGAGTCTGTACTCTCCGATGGGTGCATGATTAGTAATTGCTCTGGTAGCCCAAGCACATAGCGAATTAGAGTGACCAACTAGTTGTAGCTACAGACTACCTTTAGCATAGGAAGGTTCAACAACATTAAGGTCGTTGTTGAGTAATTCGAGAAAGTTTTTGCCCTTTCCTTCAGATGCTTGGAATGTCATCTTCCAAAGTTTAATGAGTTCATCGCTGTCGGACTTCTTGCAGAATTCCCAAGAGATTTTGCTTGGGTAGGAAGGCGTAACCACAAATGACTTGGAGTCTTTGTCTACTTTGTGGTGGAATCTCCATTTGAGTCTGCTAGGACATTCCCAGAACTCAATAGAATTGGAGTTGTTAGCAATGAAGAAATTCCGCAGATTGTTGAGAATTGCAGCAGAGTGAATTTGGAATGAATGAGATCCAGTATCAAAAATTTTTTTGGCCATGTGAATGGAGTCCGTAACAACGATGATTTTGGAGACATTATTCAACGAGCATGCTTGGTTAATGCCACACCTTATTGCAAATAACTCCACCTCAGAACTCGTTACAAAGGAGGTATGATGGACGGTTTTGATAAGAGGGCAATTGGCTGAATGAATATGCGAGATGGACGTGGCAGTATCATTCTTGATGCTTGCATCGGTTATAACCAAGGCAGTATTTGGATCCGAAGAGTTTCGTAGAACCATTTTGTCAAGTTCTTGTGTGCAATGATTGTTTTTTTCTTTTTCTTTTTTATTAGCTAAATTAAAAGAAAAACAATTAGAAAAATTGTCAATAATATGATGACCTGGAGCAAATTCAGGATCGAGAGGAGAAAAAGAAGGAAAAATTCCATAAGATTTGAATTTCGAATCAATAAGATGGCTTTTGGTTAAAACTTTTTGTCGATTGGTCAAAGAGCCCATGTTGTGATAATTGAACGAATTGGACTGATGAGGAGAGTCGTCCAACAGGTTGTTCAAAATGTGGTTTTTCAGAAGCTTGAAAGGACGAATTTGAAACCTTTTAGCGATTTTTTGAAGATGAGATTTGACTGGAATTAGACCAGCCAACGCTTCAATTCCTTCTAAAGGCGATGTTTTGAATGCCCCCAGTATTCAAATAGCAGCTCTTCTTTGCATTTTGTTGAGAGCTTTCATGTGATAAGACATCGGGGCTCTGTTGTAGAACCATAATTGAAAGCTATATAAGGCTATCAGGAGAGCGCAACATCTATATAAAAGATGTTTTTGAAGAGGGTTGATGCCTCGAGACGAATTTCCAAGGAGCTTCATGTACTTGACCGTAGATATTGCTTTGTTAGCGTAATGGTCGATATGCTTGTGGAAAGATAGTTTTCGGTCAAAGATGAATCCCAAATATCTCCATGAGTCTTTAGGTCGTAATGTTGGTCCCCCGAGTGGAGAAAGATCCAAGGGAGGAGAATTGAAAATGCCTTGAGATCTACTGAAATGAAAAATTTCAGTTTTGGAATGTTTGATAATGAGACCAAAACTGTCAAGAAGTTTAGAAAGAATATTATAGCTGTAGAAAAGATGCAAATTAGAAATATGGAAAGATTTGTCTTGAACAATGAAAAGACCATCGTTGACAAAAGACAGAATAGAAATCGGAATATTGAGATTTTTAAACCTATTTTCTAAGATGAAAAGAAGAGGAGAAAGATAAAGCAAAGAAAGAATAGGGGATAATGCAGAACCTTGTCCAACCCCGACGTTTACTTCAAATGGAGGAGATAAGAAGTTGTTCCAAAGATACTTTGTACTTCTTTGAGTTAGATAATTCGAAAAAAAGGAAACAACTTTAGGATCAAGACTAGCTTTTTCAAGGATAAGAACAAGAAAGCAGTGGTTCAAAGAAGGAAAAAATTGGGATATGTCGAAAGCTAAAGAGCTAGTAGCTTTTCTCTTGGCCCAATCTGACCGAACAATATGGGTAAGCGCAATACCAGAATCTGCAGTGGATTTGAATTTAAGACCTCCAAGTTGGCTCGGATGGATGAAGTTGTTGGAGGCAACAGTGAATTGGAGTTGTTCGGTGATTACTTTTTCTATGAGTTTGCCTAGAGTGTTGAGGAGGACAATTGGATGAAAGGCCTTTGGGTTATCATATGACAATTTGTTTGGCTTTGGTATGACAACCATGATTGATACTTTGAAATATCTAGGCCAATGTCCGAGGTTAATGCAGGCATCAGCGATATTAATGACATTGGAAAGACAGGCATCATTCTTGACAATGATTTTCCAATGACGCCATGTCAGCCTATCTGGTCCAGGTGAAGATGAGTCAGCACATTTGCTAATTGCTGATAAGAACTCAGATCTGGAAAAAGAACCCCAATTCTGAGACAGTTTTTGTGCAAGTTCGTTAAGAATTTCGACGTCAACTTGGTGATGAAGTGCTGTGTTGAAAGTATTATGTAGAGCATTCTATAGACTCTTGGGAGTGAGACAAGGGCGATCGTTGTGTTTAATGGCCTCAATTGTAGGAAGTTTTCTCTTCTTGACCCAATTTATCAATTCCCATGGGCCTCGACTCTTGTTCATGATTTTGTGGATTTTATCATCGAAGAACGTTCACTTGGTATTCTTGACCGCCAGTTTGATAGACTTCCAGTTTTCGTGACTTCTCTCTGACCTGTATGTACTGAGAGCATTTCTACACGATTCCAACCACCATTGCTTGGAGTGTTTGGAGGATCTAGATTTCTTAGCATTTTTGAACCACATTTGTTCGACAATTACGCTAAGTTGGTTGACAATCTGATCAAGTTCGTCAATGTCTTCAATATTAGATGTGTCCAATTTGCTGAAATTTAAAATAACATTCTTGATGAACTCAGTTTCTTGTTCGCTGTTAGGAGGTATAGCGAGTTTGGATGTTTGAATGGTTTCTTCAAGGATGGGGATGTCGATAATAAGAGGCGCATGGTCTGAAGAGAGACGCCATTCAGGTAAGATGGAGTGATTGTCCAGTTCCTCAGAACCATGCCAGAGAAACATAAGGTCGATAATGGAGTTCGATTCTCCAGCAGTGTCTGAAAATCTAGTAGAACCTGGGTTAGTCAGAGAAGAGAGAGCAAGGTCGAATGAATCTGCTATCATAATGAGATCGTCGCTAATAGAAGCATGAAATGGGAAAGACAGGTCCCATAAACTGTCTCTGATGTTAAAATCACCCGTCATAAGGAGAACATTGTTAATATTGACTTCAGTATCCTTAAGATACTTTAAAGCCAAATATGAAGAGTCAGAATAAACATTCAAAATATAATAACAAACACAGTTGTTGAAAAAGGAAATGAGACAAATGTTGCGATGATCAAAAATGTCTTTATGGAGAAGAAAACGTAGAGAAGAAAAGCAAATATTAATGTACGTGATAACTCTTGGAAAGTCATTGGTGCTTGAAGATGATCTTGCAAAAGCGGTCCAGTTTGGATGATGGCAGGTACCTCTTAAGGGTTCTCCATTGCAGTTTGTAGAACAAGGAATTTTACAAATTTCAGACCACGGAGGTTCTTGGATTAGAATAATATCGAAATGATGTTGAGTTTTGAGTATTGTGTTGAGGATGAGGGAATTCTTGTGAATGTTTTGCGAGAAAATCTTAAGGTTGTGTACAATCATAAGTTGGGATTGGCATTCACTTCGGAACGAAGCGATTTCGACCTGTTCTCACAGATCTCAGTATACTTTTTAACGTGCCACTCACAATTGAATTGATGTCTCCAAAATGGACAATGGACAGAGTCAGCTTGGTGATCTTCTTTGCAATTGGAGCACTTGAACGAATGAGGGCAAGGTTCGCCCTTCTTGGTTTCAAGTCTAGGAGGATTAGTTTTGTTGTTAGCCTTACAACACCAACTGAACTCTCTATGATGTTCCGATTTGTGAGGGCCATTACATTTAACGCATTTTGCTCCCTGACAAGGTGGCGTGACCCCATTTCCAGCAATTCTTACAAATCGGGATGCCAGGGTTCATGTTTGTACCTCTGATGGTGGCGATGAAGTTTCCTATGTTGAAACACCTGTTAATGAGCATTTTCGCATTCTTACCGCTTTGAACGTCCCAAATGTCGATTCAAACTAAAGCCATATCTGATTTTGGGGAAACTTTGATTACTTTTGGTTTTGAAGCAAGAGAAGTGTTATCAAATATATGGTTTTGTTTGAGTATATTTTCGATATCATTTGAGATAAGTTTTGCTTGATGGTCTGGATAGGGGTAGTACGGTATACCAGTGATTTTCAGGTATGACTTGGATATGGGAAGGTGAGCATCTTCAACTTGAAGAGAATTGATGTCGTGAGAGTTTTTGATGTATTTGTCAATTATAGACATGTCCGATTGTTGGGCCACCTTGTTGACAACGATAGAAATACCTGTGTTATCAGAGCAAATATAGACATCAGTTTTAGCGTTCCGTAAGGATCTGTTGATGTTAGCCACATGCAATGACGAATTCTTCATGAAAGATGATACGTTATCACTGCTCATAAGAATGATGACGTGCTTTCTCGACAGTCCTTTGGTTGCCATTTTGATGTGGGGTTTTGCCTTAGTTTGTCCATTGACGATATTGTTTACTTGATTGATTTTCTGAGCATTTAAAGAGGGGAACATTTCTTTGATCTTCAGAATTTCAGAAGCGTTGGCTGACGGTTTGGACACTTGAGCGTAAGATTTCCCAGGGTTTGGTTTGGAGGACTGGTTGCTACTTTCAACCGTGTTTTTCTTAGAGTGAAAGTATTTTGAAATGGTGTTGATCTCCTTTTTGGACTTGGCTGGTAAAGGAGGAAGAGGAGGGGCCTTGTTGATAGTGACCGGGGTTGGTTTGGGAAGATCCTTCTTGATGTTGCTGTTCAATGTTGGAATTCTTGGAGTAAACTTGGATGAGATTTTAGCCCTAAGAGTGTTAGTTTTATTGTCAGTGTATAATACATCCCATTTGGCCCCATATACCACTGAGATGAAGTTCCAAATAGCATCTCCCATACCATCAAAATCACCGAGATCATTTGCCGTGTTACTGTTTACCTGTTTGTTAAGGATATATTTGGCCAAGAAATTAAGGGTGACCTTGATGTTCTTGGAGTCCGATGCAAAATGTTCTATTGATCCGTGAAGAGAAATGGGGTGGAACGACCCACTCCATAGTTCAGGTTCCATAGGGGCATGGAGATCGTACGGGATTTGGATGTTGATAATGTCATCCTTATGTTGAACATGTGTTGAATTTGCCTCATTGTTGCCACCCAGAGGTCTCATGGGTATCTGCTGGTTGGTCTGCTGGTTAGCCCCCATACTAACTCTGATAGCTCTTTCTTGCTCTGTCTCATAAGACAGTTCATGACTTTTGATGTTAGATTCTTCAGTTTTGGGTACTACATCCATGTCCATCCTTTCATGATAAGGAGTCACACGCCCAGAAGAAGCTAAAGATAATTCCCTAGAAGAATTAGCAGAAGGCAAGGGGTTTTGCCCTCACTCCTCAGAGTTGATAGTAGAAGATACTCCTGACTGAATGTCCATCCCTACGTCCATTTTGTTAGACATAGGTGGTAAAGGCAAAGTTTAGGGCCCCCCTTGTGGGAAACCCTATTGAAACCACAGAAAGTGTTCAGTAGGGAGCTATCCCCCACCTACTAATCCCTTTGTACTGTCATGTCCAGTGGCCTCCTTGCTAGGAGACCTTCCTATTTGGTCTGCAGTCTAGTCTGTTCAATGGCCGATGGTAGGCTGAGCCTTTAACCAACAACCTCCCCATTATGGGTGCATCTAGAACTAGATCTGACTTAACGGCCTAAGCCTGCCAAGTAGGTCGGCATGGAGTTGCACCCATGTAATACTCCAGGTGGGTTTTCCCACATCCTGGTGATTCCAACACTCTGGCTTCAACTTGAGCCTGAACTGGTCATTATTATACCAGCAGACCGACAGTGGATATAAATCTCTCGAGCCAGAGGAGGGGGACTACCCCATTCTGTTACAGCCCAGTCATGGCAGAGGCTATGTTTCCTTTGATGTTGGACTTTGTTTTGTTGACATTTAAAACATCCTTGAACATATTTTTTAATATCTTCTTTGAGTCCTAGCCACCAATAGTTTCATTTGACTAGTTCCATCATTCTTTGTTGTCTGAGATAGCCTATGTCTGCTTTATCATGATTTTCTCATAATATTCATTCCTTCAGCTTCTTGTTGTTGGGTATATAAATCTTCTCTTCAATATATACAATTTTGTCTTGCTCCCATATTGATCCATCTTCTTTCTTCAATATTTGTTGCACCTCTTGTTCCCTTGTATTATTCTTTTGAATTTCCTTTACTATTTCATCATTGTTCATTGTCTTGTCTCTTTTCAACATTGTCACTTCTGCTGTGGTTCTTCTCATCCACAAATCCTCTTTGAGTATTTGGACATCTTTGTTATCATTCTTTATATCCACTTAATCTTTTCATGACAAGATGTCTGCCTTAGTATTTGTTTTCCCAGGAATGTGTTATAGAATAAAATCATAATCCTATAGTTTCAAGTAACATCTGGCTTGTCATTCATTTAACTTGTGCAGTTTCCTGAAGTATTTCAAATTTTCATGATCTGTCCATATTTTGAACAGTTCTATTGCATCCAACAGATATTGCTGCTATTTAGCCAAAGCTTCTATAATTGCTAGTAGTTCTTTGTTGTAAATTTTGTAATTTCTTTCTGTAGGTTGCATTGTCCTGGATAAGAATGCTATTGGTTTCCATTTTCCCTCTTGTTCTTGGGACAGTACTTCTCCAATAGCATATCCCAAAGTATCTGTTTCAATCCTAAATTTTTCTTCTCTCTTTGGAAGAGAGAGTACCAGTTGACTTGTTATCTTTTCCTTGAGTTCAATAAAGGCTTTGTCATGTTCTTTATTCCATGTCCATTCCTTCTTGTCTTTGAGTTTGTTTAATAGTCTTGCCATATGACTGAAGTTTTGAATAAATCTTTGATAGAAGTTTGCAAACACTAGGAAACTTTCTACATTCTTGACTTTTATAGGTGTTTTCTATTCTTTGACAGCTTTAATCTTCTCTTGCTCCATTTTGACTTGTTCTCTTCCAACAATAACCCCTAGTATAGGAATTTTCTCCATATTGAAATCATATTTTGATTTTTTAAAACATAAATTATGTTTTTCTGCAATCTTCAAAAATTGGATTGTACTTTCTTCTAGTTCCTTCATCATTTTTGCTGGTATAACAAAATTGCTGGTATAACAAAATTGTCCATGTAATTTGCCAATATTTCTTTGTGGAGTAGTTCTCAAAAGATACTGTTCATCATTCTTTGAAATGTTCTAGGTAAATTGTACAATCCAAAATATATCACTTGTAGTTTGAATAACCCCTTGTTCATTAGGAATGCTGTTTTCCATTTGACTTCTTTCTTGATTTGAATGTTGTTGTATCCCCAAATGAGATCAAGCTTGTTAAAGTACTTTGCTTTCTTCAATTTGTTGATTACTTCTCCTATTAAGGGTAGTGATGTCTTGCCTTTTATTGTGACTTGGTTTAGTTTCCTGTAGTCCTGAACTAGCTGTAGTGATCCGTCTTTCTTTGGAATGTAGAAATATGGTGCTGTGTATCTTGACTTTGATTCCATGATTAATCCTATCTTTAGTTGTTTATCTAACCATTGGTTTAATGCTTCTTCCTCTTTGATAGTCATTGCATATGCCTTCGTGTTTAGTTCTTTTGGTGCTTCTTCAGTTAAGTTTATTTCATAGTCCCATTCATGTCATTCCAGTAATTTCTCAAATTTCTTCTTGTTGAACAAGTGTGTGAAAGATCAGATATATTCTGGTAAATCCTCTAGATTTGTCTTGTTTGGTTCCTTTCCTATTTCACTATTGTTCTGTGTCGTAGTTTCCATTGCCTATGTCCTTCTGGTTTTGAATTCTATGTTCCAATGTTTCATCTTGCAACTTTCTGGACATCTCATGAATTTTATGGTTCCATTCTTTCAGTTGACTTCTGAGTTGTGTTTGACTAGCCAGTTATGTCCCAAAAACATATCCATGCCATTTAAATCTGTTACTACAACTTCCAGCTGCTTCTTGTGTCCATTAATTTCAATCTCTAGAGGTGCTATCTTGGTTACCTCTCCATTCTTTATTCTATTTGCATTGAACACTTTGAATGAGAAATTGATTGGTCTTGTTTGAATTCTCTTGTCCTTGACTAATTGTTCATCAATCTCTGTATGTGTACATCCAGAGTCCACCAGTGCTTTAACCTTGAGATTCTTGCCATTCTTTGTCTTTACATTTGCTTGTATATTGAGTTCTTTCTCAGTATTACTCTGTCAGATAGGAATAATATATTTACTCTAAGAATCTACAGGGGAGATCTCTTATACTGTGCCTACTTGAGATTTTCTCCAAAACACTATTTCTTGTCTTCTTTGTTGTTCTCATTCTCTGATTCTTCTTGAATCTTTTGTTTTTACATTAACTGCTTCCTTCTACAGTCCTTGGCTATATGTCTTTTCTTGTTGCACTTGAAACATTTCCTTATCTCTCATTCTTTCTTCTTTGATTGGCATTCTTTTGCCATATGTCCATACTTGTTGCAATTAAAGCATTTCAGCTTTCTATTCTTGAAGTTCTCGTTGAATTTTCCAATTTCCATAGGCTGTTCTTGCCCTCCATATGCCATTCTTGTACCTGTTTTGTAATCTTGTTGTCCTTCTGTGGACTCATATTCTTGTTCCACTAATGTTATTGCTACCTTTCACTCTTTGAGTATCTCTGGTGCTGCTATAGGTGGATACTCTAATGTCAAGATCACAAGAAGTGGACTTCATTTATTTTATTTTTCTTTCTTATTTTTATTTTTATTTTTATTTTTCTTTTGATTTTTCTATTTTTAGAACAGTTAGGGTTAGGGTCAGAAGTGATCGGTTACACTGTCACATCAGTCACAATCTGATGGTGTGGTCACAACATTAGTCATAAGACTTGGGAGAATGAAGTAGAAGATTCTAGAACAAATAATGTCATATAATATGGATACCACATGCTGACCTCATATTCTACACATGGTCATTTAGGGTAGGGTGCACAGTAGCAAGCATGGACCATCAGTAGTAGTATAAAAGGTAGACTAGTTTGTAAAGGGATCTTTATTGAGTTCTCTTGTGTTACTTAATACAAGAGTTGTTCTTCTGTTCCACTCTAAGGACTTTAGATCATAACACCTAATATTGTCTTGATAATATTCTGTTGCACATTCTTCTTCAATAAGAAGATTGCATGTAGTTCATCAGTATCAGTCTTTATGGCCAATACATTGAATTCAATCATGAAATCTGTGGTGTTCTTCTTTCTCTGTTTGAAAGATTCTATCTTCCATTCTGTTAAGATCGCAGAAAGTGGACTTAGTTTCTTTTCATTTCATTTCCTTTTTTCCTATTTTCTTTTCTATCTTATTCTCACTTTGTTCTATCAGTATCAGGAGTAGTAATGGCAGGGATCATATGATACAGAGAGGGTTCTAAAAAAATAATGTCATACTATATGGGAGCCTTATAGCTAACACATGGTTGTTTAGGGTAGGTTAGAAATAGCTAGCACAGACCATGAGGATCTGGTATATAAAGGTAGACTATTCTGTACAGAGTTCTCTATTGAGTTCTCTTGTGTAAACCCTATACAAGGTTACTTCATCATCCAACCCTAAGGACTTTGATTCATAACACATTCAGCATCTGCTGCCTTTGTCTTGTCACTGAAAGTTGTCTTGATTTCTTTAATGAAATCATCCCAATCTTGGGTTTCCAGTTCTTCATTTAGCTTGTCAAGTTTCTTTTGTGCATATATTTCCACTACACCTCCTCTAAGATAAGCCAAGATTGCTGTAATTCTGTCATTGGTTTCCATAACTCTACTACTCTTGAGGTATAATTGTATTCCTCTCCACAAGTCTTCAAATTTTGTTCAGTCCCCATTGAACTACCCTGGATTCAGGACTATGCTCTTCAGCATGACAGCCTATATATTTGTTGTGGCTACCACTTATCAAAATGATAAATGACAACACAAGCGGTAAAATCTCAAAGTAGAATTATCAAGTGAGAATTCACAAGAGAACTCAACAAGGAGCCTCTTCTTAATTAGTGTCCTATTTATACAAAAGTCCCTTGGTCCATGCTACTAATAAATAACCCTGCCCTTATGTCCATGCTCCATCCTCATTCCTTCATCATGTCTTACTCAAGGCTACCATGTGTACTCCAAGTGCCCTGACGTCATCTTCCAGATCCTTCCACCATGTTCTAGGCTTATGACATCACATCATGTGACCTGTCATGTGACTTCCTTGTCATGTGCCTCTTCATTGTCCTTCAAAATAAAATAAGAAAAAAGAAAAAGAAAAGTAAAATCAGAAAAAAGAAAAGAAATAAAATAAAATTGTTTATGTCCAAAGCATCCCATAATAATATTCTCATTTGATGATGCTGGTGCTGGTGCTGTGGACATCTCTGTGTCTATCTATTTGTACTTGCTTGAGACTTCTTCTGTGATCTGCAAGGATCCTAGTTATTCCAACAATGCCTCTATATTGTTTGTTTTTCTGGAACTAATCTTGGTTCCCTTTTGTAGTTTGTACTACATGTGTTTCATTTGACAGGTAACTCTGCCTAGTTTTGTCTGTGGATTCTGTCTACTACACCTCTCTTATAAGATGAGCTCGTTGATGCTTTACCAAATGTTATGACCTTAAGATCAGAGCTCAGGTTGCACTAATGTAAAGACTTGAGAAGAAGTTAAGGGATAGAATAACTGGTAAAGTGTAAGGATACAAGAGAGTTTCTATGCTATATATACTAGTGTAACATGAGAAAACAATATGTAGTCCATAAAGCAAGTGAGTCATTATATATGAGGATAAGATGAGGTTTCAACATCTTCTATATGAGGTGCTGACTGAGACTACTTTAGCACAGCTGATCATCTTGTCATGCCCTTAACTTATCTCTATGTTGCATTCTCGAGGTATCAATTGTAATACATATCAATGTAGTGATATAATTAGTTACCTTCTAAAATTAGCCTGACAGCTGCTATAACAGATGACAGCTCCCATCAGATATGAGTTTTGATCATGTGATGGCAACAGCTTGCACATAGACCATCACTCTTTTGTATATATATTTTTGTGTCTAAGGATTAGATCTCAGACTTAATAACATCAATTATTTCTGTTGATACTACTCATCACCTATTATCATTATCTTCTTATACTGAGCCTCTGAAACACCACTAAGTTCAAGTTTCACAACCAGTGAGTAGCTTATTTGTGATAGATACTAGAATACTTTGAAAGACTACAAAGTGTTGTGGAAAAGCAAGAAAGTGCAAAAAAAAAGGTTTAATAGCATATACAGATGGTTGAGAGTATTGGTTTGCAGCCTAAAGGTGTCTAGAGCATGGAAAAGCAGATGAGCAGATGAGTGTGAATATGGTAAAGAACTATAGAACATAGATCAGCCAAAAAATATGAAAGAGAAAAGTCTTAGAAAAGCTAGTCTCTTATAACTACGCTATTTTTCTGTGATATTTGGGCTTTTGTAGATCATTGCATTTTTGGCATTTTAATCTATGTGTATGACATACAAACATTGTATATCCCCACTTTCAGCAGTTCTTGCATTATAAAACATAAGGCTTCATATTTGTTTCTTTTATTATAGCAATATAGTAGTCTAGATTGAAACATCTGTTAATAAGACACTTTGCTTTTGTATCATTTTGTGAATCCCATATATCAACTTAGATCATGGCTATATCAAACTTGGAAGATACCTTGATAACTTGAGGGTAGGAAGTTAAAACTAGATATGGATATGTGTACTCTTGATTATACTTTCTATTATATTTGATATAACAGAGAGATTAGTATCTTTTAGAAAGTATGAAATATCTAGAATTTTTAGGTATAATTTGAATTACAGAAGTTTTAGGCTCATGACGTTATTTGAGTTTACATTGTTCAATTATTTCATATACTTCTTCACTATGCTCAGACCAGAAGAGGCTGTTACTTTTTAGTAATAGCAATTTCTTTATTGTTAGAGTAGATATAGTCAGTAGAGATTTCATATCTTTCAACAGTCTATTGATGTTTGTAATATATTTGTTTGCTTGAACAATGACTCTTTCAGTATTATTTGTGCTTATGAAAATGATGATCTATTTTTAGAAAGTATCTTTAGTAGTTATGCTAAATTTCAGTTTACTTTTTGGACTTAGTTGTTTATAACATTATAAATTTTCCATAATCTTGTCAGAGGATAGTTTTGGGAGTATATTTTTGATCTTGATGATCTCCTTGATATTGTCTTCAGAAGCTTGTGTATATGACTGGTTGTTGGTATTGGGGTTTGAGTTCAAAGATTGGTTCTTATTGAAAATTTTTAATCTAATCAAAACACTTTTGTTAGGACTGAAAGAAATAATATCAAGATATATATCTATCTATAGTATAAATAGGATAGCAATACATTGGAGACTTCTTGTTGAATTCTCTTATAATTTTCACAAGACTCTTCTCCTATAAAGATTACTTAGTATACTATTGATTGTTTTGATCAGTAGTTGTTGTAATATTTAGCATGAGGCAAATATCTGTAAAACATAAGATAAAATTGTTTTTAACATTTAAAATACTACTAAACTCTACCACAAGACCTATAGACTTTCTTACTACTAGTTATCAAACTCTGTACTTAGATACAAATGTTATGGGTTATGTAGATAAGAGCCATCATTCCATATGATATATAATATTATATTGTTTCTCTTTTACTAAGTCCAAAAATAAGTCTACAATCTTTGATTCTGTTAAAGAAAGCTTACCTGCAGAAATTGGTAATTGGAATATAGTATAATATGTTGTTGGATATAGTTCACACCTCATTATCTGAGATCTGATAATGAACTTTTGAAAGTTTAAAATAAGTAATTTATGTATTATCCAAGAACACAGAATACAGGAGTCAGAACAATCTTTAGCTTTAGTTTATGTACAATATCTCTATGAGTCACATGAGTTGCATATTTCAGAAGAGCTACTCAGAACATGAGTAGTAGATAGTCCACCAGAAAGTAGAAGATATGTCATTACTAACACTGAAATTTGGTAATAGGATAAGGCTTATAGCTTAAACTACTAGCTTATATACTAACTAGGATAGATATCTAGAAATTAAAACTGATAAGCATGACCCTGATTTTTGGATGTTAGAAATGGAGATCCATAGGGTTGATAAGAGTCTAGCAAGAAAGTCTGAGATGAAATATAGACTTGTGATCTGTATCAGAAGTGATTAGAAAGTGTGAATGAGGAAAAAGACATGATTTATGAGTTGGGATAGATATAGCCAGATCAGAATGTGATATCTGTGTTAGAAGAGGATGATGAGTTTGGACATTATTTAGGCTAGAAATTGGATGAGTATTACAAAATAAACTACTCACTTATTTGTAATGTTGAACATTGGATATACTCTTAAAGGTTTAGAAGTGATTCAGAAGTTTAATGATGATTTTAAAGGCTAATTCTACTAGTCATAGAAAGCTATCTTTTTTATTTACAAAGAAGAAT
>JAJOHK020000981.1:0-17212 GCA_022457215.2 Leucocoprinus gongylophorus
ATTCTATACTGAGGATTAGGTGTATTTTCTCTGATATTTTTAAGAGAAACATTTAAAAATTTAGTAATATTTGCTAAAAATATTTCATGACTAAAACCTAAATGATTATTCTGTCTTTAGCTTAGTTCGAATTTACATTCTATTTTTGGATATTTACCTGTCATAGTTGTTCTGATACTAAAATGACCATTTGCTTCTATAAATCCTGATAACCAACTATCATTTTTTAAAGATTCAGTGTTAAGAGGTAGTTTAGTTAAATTTAAATTTAAGTTATGACTATTTATTCAATCAATTAATTTATACAGATAATTAATTTTAGGTGTTCTCATATAACCATTCAATAAATTAACTAAATTTAAAATTCCTTTTTGATCATTAATAGATAAAATATAGGTATTTAATTCTTTTTTTTGTATTAAGGCTCCGTAACCCAACTTTTGTTGTATTAATAAAGTTAAAGGTAAATTCTTTAAATGGAACACTATTTGAACAGAAGGATAATCAAGTTTACTTTTAGAAGATCTTTCTGTTTTAGGAACAATGATTGTACTATCACCTTCAATTAAACCAGTTAAGTAGCTGATAAATTTATGATGTGATAAACTATTATTTAGTTTTAATAAAATACTAGCACCTTTACAATAGAATATCTCTAGCGTATATTCTCTGAAGATCCTTAATAGATTTAAATTTATTAAGTTTCCTGCTGATTGACTTTTTAATTCAATATCAAATAAAATTTTATTTAGAAAGTTTTTCCAGCATATAGCCAAATTTAAAGTGGGCACTAAATTAGATTCACCCACTAAAACAGGTAATGATAAGTGAACTAGAATAATATATCTATAGTTTTATGAAATGTATTATTCCTTTTCCGAACCGTACGTGATAGTTTTCCATCATATAGCTCTCTATGGGACTAATTTAGAAATATTAAAAAAACAAAAATAGCAAGGTGAGTGATAATTTTCTTAACTCGAGAAGGAGAGAAAGAGAATAAACTTGAGATTTAAGCGTGATAGAAGAAAAGGAACACTACCTAAGGTGTCATTATATAAGGCGCTGGTTATTCTAAGATTTACTGTGGTGTTTCATATGATAATTTCTACATAAAGAAATTTGTTTTCTATTCATCTTAACCATAATTTTTTCAACCTTCAATAGCTTTGAGTTAGCATCCTTCATAAGTCTTATATAGTGCATTTCTATGTTTGTGTTAGCACCGCAAATAGAACATACTAGCCCATATAGATTGGATATAGACTTCAAGGAAAAAAGATTAGGAATTATGGAGCTGACTCTGGTTCTAAAGATACCTGTGGCTCTATAGGATAGTTTTATGAAATTTATCTCTTTGGGGCTCATTAGGTCTCCTGAGAATTTCTTGTAAGTAGCACTCATAGTTTTTATATTAAATTTAGCGGCTAGTAGTTTACAATATGATCTCTTTAGATATAGAATTAACTGACCTGCAAGTTTTCCATAGTTGGCCATGAAGAAGTAGTAGTTAGAAAATCCTCTTACTACTGTATTATACTGATGTATAATTTGATCATGATTAAGGTGAAGCCAAAGAAATCTTGGGTGGGCTTTACCATCTTTTATAAAGTTTGTTTTTTTTAATTTTTTGATAATTCTATCTATGGGTGCTAAAAATAGTAACTTTTTTGATTGTCTAAACTAGATACTATTTCTTGTCTCGAATTTAGTGTAATGAGATCTTTGAATGTAAGTACCAAGGAATGAGACTTTGTTGTGTATTACTGAAGTGATTTTAGTTTTTTCTGGATAGATGGATAAGCCTAAGTCTGATAGGAATGCTGATACTTTGTCTAATATGAACTGGATGTTTTTATATGATCCCCTGATTCCTATAACTCAGTTATTGGTATATTTTACATAAACTAATCTTTTGTATAATGGGGTATGGAAGTTTACTCCAGGGAGTTTTCTAATTACTCTCAAGATATTTTTCACTTTCTTCATGTCACCTTTTTTCTTATTCTTTGCTATTGCATACTTATATTGTCTTTTAATCTTTGGGACTAGGGATCTTTTTCCTTGGTCAAATTCCTGTTTTAGGAGAGCTACATAATAATCTAGTTGGTTTATAAAAATATTGGCAAGAATTGGACTTATGATAGAACCTTGAGGTGTACCAACGACGTTGTGTGTATATTGAGTAAATTCAAAATAATCTACTTTTAGACTCTTTCAGATCAACTTTGTGAATTTTTTATTTACCATACTTGTAGTTGTCAAACTAGAAACTAAACTATTATTTAAACACATTAATATAGATCTACTTAAACTATTTAAAAGCTTATTTTTATTAAATATTTTCCTATCTTTTTCTAACTTTAAAGCTAATTCTAATATAAAAATGTTCTTAACTTTAGTATTTAATACAGGTTCTGTAGTAAAAAGATATTTTTTTAGATAAATTGTACTATTTTTTAAATGTTTAGAAAAAGTAAAATGACTAATATTTAGATTTCTAATAAAATCTATTTGTTGTGCAGATGAATAATACAATATGGTTTTATCTCTATTATAGATAAATAATTGTTTTGCATTAGAACTACTAGGATTATTTGCCATTTTAATAGTGTTTAAATTAAAACTAGGATCTAACAAATAAAATTGTTCTAATACTATTTCAGATCTAAATTTATAATTATTTCTCAAAGGTATAACCTCTAAAGTAAAATTAGATAATTTATTTTTAAGTAGTAAGGGTATAAATTTACCATTTGGTTTTGATATATAATTAAAATATCTAGATAATCTTATGGCTAATTGTGAAGAAGAACCTATATATTTTTCCCTTGTAATTTTATGTTTAAAAATGTAAACACTTGAAATCTGTATTTTACTAGAAGGTGATCTAATTTTATCTTTAAGAATTCTTTTTGATTCTTTTTGATCCAATTTTTTTATAATTATACTTGGTACATTTATTAAACTATTTAAAATCTCTTTAGTAATTGAAATATTACAATAAGCTAAAATTTCATTTATTACTATAAAGGTTACAGGTTTCTTATTTTTAATGTATTCACTTGCTAATTTATGAGCATACTAGATTGGTCCTTTTCTACCTAAAATTAATTTTCAATTATCTTCCTCAATTTTAGTATTTGAATTACTATTGCTTATAAAACTAAAAATATTGGTAAAATTAGATTGTTTTTTGTTTTTTAACATTAAATATGTCAACGACATAAATATATTGTCATTGAAAAGGTTATTTAAATTTGAATTAATAGCACTTAATAAAGATGATATCCCAGCTAAGTGTAAACTAAATATAACTAAATCTACAGAACCACCTGAATGTGACTATATTCTAGCTAAAGGAGGATAAACTGTTCATTCTATTCTAGTCCCTCCTTTTACTAATGAGCTTATTAATAATAAAATTAATGAAGAAGATAATAGCCATAGTGAAATGTTGTTTAATCTTGGAAATCTATTTATATGAGTCATTTCTGACTTATTTGGACTATGTATTCATCCAATTTGTATTTATCTAATTAACTAGTAAATTGAAGCCTAGTATATTAATGTATAAAACTATACATTCCTAATATAATTATCTATTAGAAGAAAATATATTAAAGTCTTTGAGAATTCTACTAAGAAATATGTATTTTATTTAGTTTCCTGTATAATATTCCCAATATATATTTAAATTTTTACAAATAAAAAGTCGTTAGTAACAACTGCAAAATCCTAATTAGAATTATTTTAAGAGTATTAAATATCTGTTTTCTTTGTTAAAACAAATGGTTAAAAGCATTCCATACATATAGCTAAGTAATAATAAGTCTTATTTCTAAGACAAATAACATTTTAAAAATTTTAAATGGTCCTAATTGAAAAATGTTCTACTATCATTCATTTGGCCTTTTTGCTCAGAAACTAATTTTCTATCTTCAACAGTCATATGATTTTTATTAAGTATTTCATAAAAAACTATTTTCCAATATAAAAAATCTAAATGTTTGCTACTTAATAAAGAATAAGTATTTAAATAATGAATTAATAATTTTATAGAATTTTTATTTTCAATTTTAATAATATAATAAGAATTTTTTTTCCCTTTCTTAATCTAGAATGTAATTTTACATTTAAAGTTAAACAAATTTTGTTTAATATAAAATTATAATTTTCATTAGTTTTAGGATAAATCATTCTTTGTTCTAAAGCAAATTTACAAATTATTTGTTTTAAAGAATTTCTAATATAAAAATTTCCATCAACGTCAATAAAACCAGATAATCAACTATTATTTAAAATAGAATTATTATTAATAGGTAGTTTTTGTATATTCATTAAATATTAGTTATTCATCCAATCAATTAATTTATATAATTAATCTATTTTTAAAGTTCTAAATTTACCATTAATAAGTTTAATTATATTATATAAAGTTTTTTTTCTTAAAAATCTTAATTCTATACTATTACCACTTCTTTTTATGATAGGATCTACCTCTAAAAGACTTAAAAACTTTTCAGCTAAAGGTTTATCTTTAATATTAAAGGTTATAGCTAGTATTACTTTATTCTGATTTGTAATAAAAATATAACTATTTCCTTCTATTAAACCAGCTAAATAATGAGAAAAATATTGGTTTATATACTTATTTAGATTTTTATTGTAAAATTTATTTAGATTTTATTTTTTTGCCATATCTGAACTTTCATAGTGTATAGATAAAAAATAATTACTACTAGAGATAGAAATAAGCCTCATGATTTAATCCCCTCAAAGAACTGTACATGCAAGTCACTCTGCATACAGCTCACTCAAGAAAATTTCACACTAAATCATTTTACATTTCCTTATGTTTTTAGATGTGATTTAGTCTACTATTCTTTTGAATGAATATCTTTATGACATCATGAATATACAATTATCATATTAGAAATATTTTTTATAGAACCACCTTCAAAAATAGGTTTAATATGATGAATATGTAATTCATTATAAATTATTTTTCCTAATTCTGAAAAGTATAATGGTTTACTACAGTGACCACACAAGTTATTTTGTCTTTTTAGTAATTTTTCTTTGAAGGGAGCATGAATATCCATAGCTTTGAAATTAGTATTAGTATTAAATTCTATCAGTTTATGGTAATCTTTATGATAACCATGAATATTTATTATTTTTTCAGGAATAATGTATTCTTTAAAAAATAGTAATCTTGTACTAGAACTTATATTTACTAAATAAATAGTTTTTCTGATTTCAGGATTATATCTAGATTCAGTGTTAGAAGTACTGTGGAAAACTCATTTTACATTCTTAAATTTTTTAAAATTTTTAAGATTGTTTTTATTTTTAGTTAGAAAATAGGTATTAGCTATAAGCTTTTTTCCTCATCTCTTGTGTTTATTATAAGCCCATTTTCAGACTAAATGGTATATAGCATTCCTTACAATATCTCTATATCTAGAACTATTTCTCAGATTAAAATAATTAGATCATCTCCTTATTACAAGGTTAAGTTTGGCTATAAGACTATAGGCCGAGCTATTATGTGAGCTTTGGAATATAGATTTAATCTTTTTTATAAAGGATAAAACTTTATTTTTGTTGGGATATAAAGCTATACCTCTAGAACTAGAGTGGTTTTCAAAGTTTCGTTTGGTATTTAAAGGTATAACCTAGAAAATTTAACTCCGCATTTAGATCTAATATACTAAAAATTTTAGTTTTTTCAGAACTAAGTGTCAATCCTCTTTCTTGTAAAAAATTATTAATTGTAGGTTTAACTAAATCCTTTATTATATAGTTGTTTCTAGCTAGGACTACAAAATCATCTGCATATCTAATGTATGTTAAACCTGAAACAATTCTGGTTTTAGAACCATCTTTAAGTTTTATAACTATCTGTTTTTCTTTACTTCTAGTTAGAGGTGTTAAAGAATCATTGATTACTTTTTCCAACCCGTTAAGAGTGAAATTGGCTAAAGTAGAGGATATTATCCCACAAGTTTCCAATTCTGTTTTTACAAACACTGCATTATCAATTGTACCACTTTTTAGTTATGCTTTGATTATAGGTTTATATACTGGATTTAGGTATAAGTTTTCTAATAATCAATTGTGATCGATATTATCAAAAAACCCTTTAATATCAGTGTCAAGGATTACTTTATCTTCAGACATCTGTTAATTAAGATTGTTATCTTGGTTGACTTTAAACATGAGAACTAGAGTTTTATTGCTATCTATAGTTCTCAAATTCACCCTTAGATAGGCTATAGCATATTTAGTGGATCTATATGGTCTAAAACCAAAATTGTGTGTATCGTTGAGTGATTCCACAATAGGTTCCAGTATTAGATTTAGTAAATGTTATAAAGCTCTATCATGTATAGTAAGTATGCCTAAGAGTTTTAATTTTCCATTAAATTTGGGTATTTATACTCGTCTAATAGGTTTTGCTACATATTTAGATGGAGATTTAATCTGTGTATCAAGTCATTCCACTAGTTCTATAAAAAGAGTTTGATCTTCTTTTCTTAAAACTATTTTTTCTAAATCTACTTCCAGGGTTTTAGATCCACTTGATTTAGCTAATTTATCAACAGCTGCTATTCTAAAGAATAAGGAATTTGCTAATAAGACTTGGTGTTTCATAACTTGGTTACTGTTTGCTCCAAAAGTTTCAACTAAGCTAACTAAACTCATCTGTTCTTTATGAACCTCATTATGTATGATTGTTAAATCTATACTAGAAGGTCAGAATAGATTATCATTTACTAAGTGTCTTTTTAAATTTTTAATTGGATTTACGTCCTTGACAGTAGAATAATAACACAGATGACTTAATTTACCCTTTCTAAGGGTTGGCTGAATCTGTCTAAGTACTTTATTAGATTCTTCAGTATCTCCAAATTTACTTAGAGCTTTTGCTTGTTCATGTATCTTACCCCAGTACAATACATCAAACTCTTGTATTGTGATACTTGAGTATGTTGTGTATATAACACTATTTTTCAAATTAATATACTTAATTATTAAAATAATTGTAGTTATATTATTGTTCAGTTTTAATACTAATCTAATGATTACAACTACATCATTATTTAATAATACAACCTTTCCGAGGTTTCCGCATTTGATATTTATGTTCTTTAGATAACTGTTGTTATCTTGTATTAAATTCCAGTCCTTCTCTGTTGTGATATTAGCACTATTAGTGATATCATTTATACTCTTAATAATTTGATTGCCCCCAACTTCTGTATTTATTATACATAATTCAGAAGAGTTAGGTGTCACTGAATCATTTTTAAAATGAGAATTCACTTTTGTTAAACTGTAATTAATAACTAAAGTTCGGTATAGAGTACTAGTACATACTCCAGTAATACATGCATTTCCTATTCCAATAAATCCTTCAGAATAAGTTTCGTTGAACTCATCCTCTGTATTTGTACTGGTATGTGCAAAGTTTTGCGAATCACTCCATGCATATGATAATATATCATAACCAAAAATATGACTGCATCAAAAAAAACCTCCCACCAATCCTGGTATACTATACTCTTAACCTTTAAGTTAAGTTTGGGCTATAACTTTAACCTAAAAAGTTAAATAATTTAACTCAAAACTTATTGGTGCAACTTTTAAGCTAAGACAGACTAGTGCAAGTACAAGTTATATTATAACCTATAATATAGTTTAATTAAATTACAATATACATAATATGTATTTAAAGGTATTTCGTGTTTAGTTTCTAAGGATTCTACTATTGTGTTAATTTTAATAAAGAAGCAATTTGGTTTCTTGCTGATTGTCCAATAATTATATATATTACTGCTTCTAAATACCTAAATAATCAGATTTTGGATATTAAAAGTTAGTTTATAATTCTTAAGGGGTTTCCAGCATATAGCAAAAATAAAATTAAGAGTTACCACTTAATCCGGCTATACCTTATAATACAATAATTAAATAGATCTGATTTAAATTTAAGTAGTTATTGTTACTTTACAAGCTAGAAATTATATATTTCTGTTAATAATTAACCTAGGATAACAGAAAAGGTAAAATTAAATTAGTTTACTATATTAGTATAACTGTTTTTTGTTTGTTTTAACCTTATTGTTAACTATACACTAATTATAAATAGTTTTTCTCAAAATTAAGGATTTATAGATTTCCCTTGTAATTATAATCGTAATATGCCTCATTTTGCTTTTATTTTTAGATAGATAGCAAAGCACAAGCATTGATAGATGTAAACTTAGCAGTCTTATTAGGATTTTTTTTTTGTTTTAATATTTTCTGTAAGTACTGAATAACTTCTTATTTTGGTTTGTTTTATTTTGTTGATGAGGAATGAATATCCAAATCCATAGTACTTTTATTAGCTTTTTCTTGTTAAAATAACAATTGTAAATCACTTTCATTAAGTCATGAATATATACTAAAACCAGTAATAGTTTTTAATGAATTTATTTAAAAAAGATTTACCACTGTTAAAATATTTATCTAATGTTCTATCAGCTATTTTGAGTGTTTTATACAAATATATTTTAAATATAAAGATATTAATTAAATTAGATGTTACATTTTGGCTGTCATAATTATATATTGGTGTAACTCTTAATTTTCTAAATTATTGTCTAAAAAAATAAGTTCTTAGTAACTGGTTTGATAAAATATTAGTTAGAACATTTAAATCTAGTGATAATATATCTATGAAATATTGTTCTAATTCTATAGCCATTTGTAAAGTAGCTTTTGGATCTATAATATATAATGTCAAATCAACATTTTTAAATCTGTATTTATGAAAATATCTTAAAACACAACGATTACTTTTAGCTAAAAAGGATAGTATAAAATAAGAACATACTTGCTTATATAGATTTTTGCTACTTCTAACATAACAAGAACCTGTAGGTGTAGTAAAAATGTATACTCCAATAGCATTCTTAGCAACAGATGCTATTTTAATATGATTATAATATGCATTAGCAATGAAAATCTTAGTATATTCATGTATCTCTTTCATATCTTTATTAACTATATATGTATTTCTAAGCCTGCTAACTTTAAAGCAGTGTTTTCTATTTATACACTGACTACTATTAATAATCAATGTTAAAAAAATATTATATTGGATTATAACCATGAAGAAAAGTAGAATCAGCCCTCCTCGGAACTGCTCTCCGAACCGTATATAATAGTTTCCTATTATACAGCTCACCACATCAAGAAGCAGACAATTACAAATAAGTGGGTTAATTAGAGAATATATTGTCAGATATTGTGTAACTATTTATGTTTTCCTCTCCCCTCGATATCTAGATATTAGTTGTATATCTGAATGGTTCAGTTGAACTCTGTGAAGTAGATTGTGATGATATTCACAAAGTGGTATTTGTTTTCTAGCAACTGCTCCATTCCATTGTGCCCAGGTAATATTTCCAGTTCTTATTTTATTTTGAACATCCGCCGCTTTTTATTAAGTGATGCATCTCTACCTTTACACTAGTTTCACAAAGTGCACAAGTACTTGGAATTTCTTTTGTTAGTTTACCTCCCAAGATGATCTTAGAATTTTTCTACTACTTATTCGGGTATCTAAAATATTGTGTGTACTTTCGATTTATAATCATAGGACACCAAAAATGAGTTAAGTGTGTTTAAGCATACACTGGTTTTTGGGTCACCTAGGTCATAACTGAACTTAACGAAGGCTTTTTTCATTGTTTTTAGTTTGAATTTTTGAGCTAGAGTTAATGCACAAGATTGTCTCAGTATTTAAACAACTCTGGCCAACAATGCGAAGTTTCCTGCGAATTGGTAAGCAGTCAGCAAACCCATGGTCTTACTGTTGTAAATTTTGATTATGTTATAGTGCGTTAAGTGAATCAACTTGGTTTTACCTTTGGCTAGGACTGTCGCTAAGTGGTTTCGTCTAGCGAAGCCATTTTTTATCAGCTTTTCAATTAGTAGTTTGATGGGGGCATCAACTGCCATTTGAAGAGTTGATCTTCGCGTTATTTTATTTCCTGCCTTATCCTTATATGAATTGAATATCAATGAGTTGTCTCTTTTCATTATTTGTGCTCCTAGAAACATAAAACCTTTTCTGGTATTAGTGATAGTGGTTTTCATATTGTTTAGCTCTAGTCTGCAATTTTTTTGTAGGAAGACCGATATTTTCTCTTTAAGAGATTCTGCGTATTCTTTTGTTGAAGCCAGAAGAACTACAAAGTCATCTGCATATCTGATATAGATTGCTCTTCTGAAGTCTTCGCTATGCATATCAAATTTAGAGATTAGTCTCATCTGTTGTAGATATTTATTCGCTAGCTGAGGTTGTCTCCTTTTGTAGTATTTTATTTTTCCCTCTAGTATAACATAGATTGGATTGGGCTTTCATTTAATTCCTACATTTAGTTCACTCTCCAGACTTTCAATATATTTATCTAGTTTATCTAGAATGATATTTGATAGTAAGGGTAATAGGATGCTACGTGTTCCAATTTTTGTTTTTATTTTTTGGCCTTTCTCATCCTTAAACCCTACTTTAAGTCCTCTCTCAATGAGAGTTAGGGTTCTTACGCAACTTATTCTTTCTTTGACTGATGAAAGGATTATGTCATGAGGTATTCTATCGAAGCATTTAGTAATGTCTCCGTTTATAACCCAAGCCATAGGTCCACCTCGTTTATGGATTTTGTTAAGTGCGTTTATTAAAGATCGCTCCAGTTGAAACCCATAGGAGGATTTGCTAAATTGTGGTTCGAAGATTGTGTTTATTATTACCTGTAAGGCTTTTTGAACAATCTTTTCTCTTGGACTCGCTATAAGTAAGGCTCTTAACTCACCAGGTTTGTTGGGTTTTGGAATTAGGATTTGTCTTGCAGGGCTAAATTTGAATCTACCTTCTTGTAGATCTACTGCGGTTTTATTGAACCATTCAAGGTTTAAGCCGTCGTTAAAAAGTGTGATATCTTTGGTACCAGGAGTCATATTACCCGGATTACTCTTTATTAATGAGTAACAGATTTGTAACATCTTAGAATTGATGATTCTGATAATTCTGTTGTATTTTCCATCCGTTTGCTTGTATTTGTTCAATTCACTTAGAACTACTCTATAGAGATGGTTCTCTAAAATTTCGCCTTTGTGACTTGAGTTCTTGGTGCTGCTAGTCTTTTCATTATGGGATTCAATACTATGCTGGCTCCATGCCCGCTTTTCTTCATTGAAGACAGAGGTGGTTACATCCCAAGTTCCTCCATTTTCTTGATTTGGGGCTGTGCTTGCCCTCAGGATAACTTGTTTAGGTACTTGCACAGTTGCTGTCCCCTTGTTGGGGTTCATCTTAGCCAGTAGGATGATACCACTGGTATCTTTTGCTCCTTTGGGGATGCTTAATTCAGCTAAGCCCGGACAGACTGATCCATTTGGTGCCCAGGGTTCCTTTTGATTTACGATATGCATGTCAAGTTTCTTAATGTCACCATACAAGTTTGCTTTCCAATAATTTGTTTCCTTATACGGAGTAGTTCGCAGAATATAGCTATACCCTACTACAACACTTATAGTCTTTTTAGGTTCTATTAGGCCAGGTAGGAAAGCTGTGTGAAGATTAATCAAGTAGATTATCATTCCTACTACACACAAATTTGCCCCCTTTGAGGCTAAACTACAAGTGGAAATAGAGTGAAACGGCGTACTCATGATAAATGCATGGGCTGAGATTATAATATTGAATAGCTGATGATCTCCTTGTAAGAATTTTACTCTAGGAGATGATAATTCTAATTTAATTAAAACTGAAAAGGCTGTACCAATCATACCGGCAAAAACCAAAAAGATTAAATAAAGTGTTTCAATTTCCTTAGTGTTAGTAGAATTTAGCCAATTTATAGTGTAATATGCTAATGACTAATTCATCTTAAGTTAATTTTGTTTTTTTTGTTTGTATTATATTAATTAAAATAGATAAATTTATAATTAAATATAAGCCTTTAAAACACATTATTTATTAATACTTTTATAAAAAGTAAGCCATTTTTTGATAAAAACTAATAGTTACTAAACCTTATAATATATTGAATAATGAACTTCATTAAGTTAACTATTTAGATATATACAATAATTAAAACTAATAATACAGAGTTTATGCTTATTAGATTTTGATTTACTAAACAAGAAATAATTCACTTCTACTTTATAGATAGTTGTTGTAGTAGTGATTTCTGCTAATTTAATTGAAATCTGAATTGATTATTGATTTAATTTATTTTAATGTAATATAATTTATAATATAAGTATAAGGTTTGTTAAGATAGTTAGTTATTATTTATTCATTTAAAAATAAAAATAAAAATACAAAAATGAATATGATGTTTAAAAATTGAATCAAATATGAAAATTTATTTACTAAAAATAATATAGAGATATTTAAAAATTTAACTTTGAGAGGTTATAATGAATTTAAAATGGGATGAAATTTAACTAAATTACCTGATTATATTAAAATATAACTTAATAATATATATGTAAAATTATTTAAATTAATGGGAGCTGCTTGCTTATTTTTAATTGTAAGTGATATTGTTTAAGAATTTAATAAATGAATGTTTTACTTTATATTTATATTTTCTTTTCTTTACTCAATATATAGATTAATTATAGTTTATTATTACTTAATAAAATTTATAGTTAATGTTTATACTGGTAAATTAATTGTACATAATTCACCTGTAAATAGTTTTAATACTATATTTAAAGTTATAGAAAATGCAAGTAAAACTACTGCTAATTTTACGATAGGTATTGGTGTTACTTATTGTTTATATCATAAGTTGGATGAAATTTTAATTAATAATAGTAAAAAACCTTACTTTATAGCTAGTATAAGAGCTGTAAAAAATAAAATTAAAAATGTCAAATCTATAACAGATATACTGGAGTCAATGAGTAAAGATGAAAGAAATAGATATGAAAAAGAAACAAGTCAATTGTGGGAAAATTTATATAATGAATAGAAAAAACTTTAAGAAAATAAAAATACTTCTTTATTAAAAACTATTAGTGAACATATAGAAATAGAAGATCCCTTTAACAGAAATCAGAAATAAATAGATTTTTTTAATATAAAAATATAAATAATAAATATAAAATGGAAAAAAATTTAATAAAAAATAAATAGTATAGCTATAAAGTAGAATTTGATAATAATATAATAACTGAAAGTTTTATTTAAAAAGTTTTATATAACTATAAAATAAATATTCTAAATTTGTTAAAAAATGATGAAATTTTATTAATGCAATTTAGAATTATAAATAAAGATAGAAAATATTATAGATATATATCTTATTTAGATAATATAATAAAAATAATTTTTAATAATTTATTTAATATATATCTTACTTTATAAAAATTAGTTGATAATAAATATAATTTACTTTTTGATAATTCTAAAATGGTTATATTTTATTATATAAATTAAGTTAATAAACAAATACAAAAATCTAATTTGGAAAAAAGATATAAAATTGTAAATAATAAATAATAAATTATATTGGTTATAATTTACTGAATAATAAAGTTGTAGTTTATAAAAATAAATCTAAAGCTATATATAATATAAATATTCATAAAACTAAACTAATAGTAGATTTTGTAGTAAATAATAAAGTAATATTTACTTTTGTTGATATTTTAAATAATGAATATAACTAAAATTCTTTCACTAGAGTAATTAAAAATAATATAAAAAATAAAAAAATTACATATAAATTTATAGATGAAAAAGTTATCTTTAAATCAGTTAAAAAAATGTCAAATTTATACAAAAAATAGATAAAGTTGCTGATTTAAAAAATAAATTTATAATTATAAACTTAGAAACTAAAGTAATAGATAGTTTAATGTCTGTATATTCTTGTAATATATATAATAGTACTGTAATAAATAATTATTATTTAAAAATTTATAATAGTATAAATGAAATATTAAAAAGTGTAATTCAATTAATATTCTTACAAAAATATAAAGACATAAATATATATATACACAATTTTAGTAATTTTAATGTCATTTTCTTATTAAATATTCTATCTGAATTATCTAATAATAATATAAATTTCATTATAAATGATAATAATTTTATTTCTTTAAGTATAAAATATAAAAATAACGACTATATTCATTTTAAAGATTCTTATTTATTGCTTTCTAGTCAACTTTGTTAATGTTATAATTTAGTTGTTGTGCCCAAATATTTGTATCTTTGAAACTACTATTAAGTATTAGTTATCTTTCCTCTTTAAATTTTCTTTTTTGTTTACTTAACAATTTATTAGGTCTGTTATTATTAATATACATATTAAGATTATTAATTGAATAAATTATGCTAGAATTCTCCGATTTTAATTTCTCAATAGATTCCTTAATATTAGAAATCATTCATTTTAAATTATTTTTAATACTATACATTAACAATTTAAATGAATATATTATATTTTTATAAGAAATATCTTTAATATTCTCATTTTTTGAAATTTTATTTTCAAGTCAAAATTATTCTAAAGTTTTTGTTTGAATATATTTATTATTACTATAAATTAATCTAAATTGTATATTTTCAGAAATAGTTTGACTTAACAGATTACCTTTATACACTTCATAAACAATATTATTATCTAACCCATTTTTCTCATAAACAAAATTAATTAATTGAATTTGAATAGAAATTATTATATGTCTTTTTGTAATATTACCTGAACTTATATTAATACCATTTAGTATGCTTTTTATTCTTACTATTTCCAATAAACCTTTTTCAGTTAAATAACCCTTTGTTTTAATGATTTCAAAAGCTTGCTTAAATAATAAAAAATCAGAATATTTGGCGGTGATTAAAGAGTATTTTACAAAATGATAAACGAGTACTTGCATTTCTCTTATAGAATACACATTAAAATTAGTGATATTTTTACTATGGATTGTTACACTTCCTATACCTAAAGTTTGTTTAATTTCATTTAATAAGGCAATATCTTTAATATGTAGTTTTATCTGAAAAGTAAGAGATGTTTTCCAGATACTTTGATTTTTTTGACTTTCTTTAATTGTAACCTGAAAACAACCTTCAACATTTGTAAATCCTGTAAAAAACCAAGGATTTATATTATTGTTTACATTGTTGTTACTTAAAGTAGAAAATTTTTGTATAGCTCTAAAGTATGTAACTGGGCCAGTATATTTTTTTTAAATTTTGAGGTGAATTTAATTGATTAGAAAGAACTTTAAATTGATAGCAACTTTCGCCGCCTATTAGAGTACACCTTAAGCTTCTAGTCTTGTTTGCTAGAAACCAACTACCATCTACTCGTTGCTCTTTTACAGGCAATATTCCTGATTTAGATCTGTGATAACCCATTTCAATTTCTTTTATTTTAGGACTTGTTACTATACCCAGGTAATTATTCTGGCCACTTAAATTCTTTCAAATTAAGTTTGGTATTCTAAATTTTAGAGTGTTCCCAGAGTTTGATAGTTTTATCCACAGTAATATTTTCCTAAAACACATAGCAGGACTCCAATTATATAAAGAGGCTACTGCTATTTTAAACAAGAATCTAATAAAAATAAATACTAAGCCTAAACTTAAACCTTAAATAGCTGCTGATGCATTATAAGTTAATTCTATACCTGAATTGTTAAAGCAAGATATAGAGTTAAAAGTAGATATTATAGTATAAATTGATTCAAAATTAGTTAATCCTGTATAAGAGTAAATTAATCCACATCCTAATAATATTATACATGAGGATAAACTTCCTAATAAGAAGTATTTTAATCCTGCTTTTGTTGAAGTTTCAGATTCTTTATATAAAGTAGATAACATATATAGTAGGGGTCAGTGGAATGGATATCCTGCCCTCCGAACCATATGTGATACTTTTGCATCATATGGCTCTCCATTGCAATCTTCCAAAAATTGGTTTTGTGAGTTTAATTGGTAAAATTACAAATAATAGTCATGTTAGAATAATTAAGGTTACCCTTATGTAATAAGTCGTGGTGGTATATACAGAGAGGGACTTGTTTTCATCTATATGCTCCCACTCATTGTGCATACGTGCTATCACCCATTCTTATTTTTGCCTCTAACATCTTTTACTTTTCTAATGTGATGCATTTCTACTTGATTAGTTGTTTTACAGATTGCACAGGCTTTGTATAAACTAGATTTAGTTAGTTTAGCATATCAAGACGTATTTAGACTTTCATCTATTTTGCGGATTTCAGGTCCACCAAAATCATGTTTTATCTTGAGCTCAGTTGGAACCTTTAACCTTAGTCCTGTTTCTGGATCAGTTAAATCCTTACCAAATTTCTGGAACGCCTTTCTCATAGTTCTCAATTTATGCTTTCGCGCTAACGTTAGGACGCATGAGAATTATAAGAACATTATTATTGTTCATAAACTAGAATAATTAGAAGCAAAGGTATAGAAGTTTATTATCCTATTAAGCTTATGATTGTAAAATGTAATTATCTCATAATGCGCAAGGTTGACTAAGTCCATTGTAGATTTCACTAATAATACACTCTTAGAGTTGGCTCAGATAAATTTATTCATTTTAAGTTTGGCTAAAATACTTTTCATGGGAGTTTCGATATGCATTTTCATTCTGTATCTAGCTGGGTTACCATAATAACTTTTAAATAGACTAGTGGAGTTTGTTCTTTTACATCAAGCACCCAGGAAAGAGAAGCCATCTTTTGTAGCTGTTATTAAAGTTTTATCTTTATGTAGTTCTAACCCACATTTTTTATTTAAACAATCTGCTATCATATGTTTAATGTGTTTAGCTTCGTCAATCAAACCAATGATTAATATCACAAAGTCATCAGCATATCTTAAATATATAAAATGCTTAAAATTTGGATCAAACATATTCATACTAGGTATAGATCTTCTTTTCACTGCAAGTTGTTTAAACTCAGTAGGATGTGATTTTCTTAATCATTGCATACATGCTGTAATTTGGTCGTATTCTTTATTACGACCTCTTTTGGCTCCCTTTTTGAAAGATTGCTTAATACTTTCTACTTTTTTGTCCAGTTCGTTTAAAACTAGATTAGCTAGTAATGGATTTAAAATGTTACCTTGTGGCGTTCCTTCACTAGGTTTTATATG
>JAJOHK020000982.1:0-17212 GCA_022457215.2 Leucocoprinus gongylophorus
TCTTCCATATGGATTTGGTTTCCATTCTTTATGTTCATTTTCTGTATTTTTAGACTAATACATAAGCCATAAGTAAAAAGAAGTAAGAGAGAGGACTCTCATTCAAATTCTCCCACTCAAGATCAGTATTATGATCTCAAGACCTTAGAGTGGGTTAAGAAAAGAAACTTTGTATAGGGTTTATACAAGAGAACTTAATAAAGAACTCTATACAAGATTGTTTACCTTATATACTAAAACTCCATGGTCCATGCTAACTACTTCTAGTCTACCCTAAATAACCATGTGTTTGCCTTAAGGTTAAT
Organism: Leucocoprinus gongylophorus; assembly: GCA_022457215.2. NCBI lineage: Eukaryota > Fungi > Basidiomycota > Agaricomycetes > Agaricales > Agaricaceae > Leucocoprinus > Leucocoprinus gongylophorus. Next base: position 306 of record JAJOHK020000982.1, read on the forward strand.
ATATACTAAATATGCTATATAATATCATTCTTCTAGAACTTTCTATATTCTTTCCATATGACATATAATCATAGAATTGTGACTGTGACTGAATCATGTAATATGTGACAGCTTTATGTCACACTAACCCTAACCCTAAGTTTAAGGATAGAAAATAAATAAAAAGAAAAGTGAAAAAGAAACTGTTAAATGAAAAAGCTAGTGTCCAAGGTTTGCAACTCTGATATTATCCTCTCTTCAAGGTTCCTACTCCTGGAGGAACTTATTGGTTTTCCCTTCCATCCTACTGTCCTATCTTTCCCTTTCTAATTCCTCCAATTTTTTTCCAACTTCCTTAGATATTCATCTTCAAATTTTCCATTATTCTATTCATACAATATTCTTGCTGTATACCTTTCTGGCAATTCTCCCCTTTTAGAGTCTCTCTCTTCCACCTGATCTAACTTTTCTTGTCTCCTTACTTCTGCTTTTACCCTCCACTCAAACTCTGTTACTAACTTCTTTGCATTCTCCAAGTTCTCTTCTCTTTTCCAGCTATCATATTCTGCTGTAAATCTCTTTTATCACACCAAATACTTCATTACTCCCTTTACTTTTCTTTTATTCAATATTTTTTCTACCTTCCATTCCTCAACTCCTTCTACTGTTATTAGTTTTACATTCTCCCTTTTTTGTCCTCCTACTTGCTCTTTATACTATACTACTTGACTGATATTTACTACTAGGTGAATTCTTATTGACATTGGTAGTCATAATTTGACTGCATTGGTAGATACTTCCTTGTCAATGGTATATGAACCTATAAATCAATCCACTCACTTCTTTGCTGGTCTTTCTTTAAACACCAAGTCCTTTGTACTCAACAGAACTTTATCTCCCACTTTCCAGTTTTCAGCTTCCCTCCTTTCTCTATCTGCTTGCCTCTTCATCTCCTCCTATGCTCTTATTAATGCTGCTCCTACCTCTTCTTGTACCTTCCTTATCCTTTCTACAAACTCTGTTGCTTTCTCCATTTTTTCTTCTTCTCTAGTCCACCTCCATTCTCATTTCTCTTCTATAGTTCACCATAAATAGAGATATCTTAGTTGCTAAATGTGCTTTGTTGTTTACTACAAACTTAGCCAACACTAACCACTCTAGCCAGTTCTTCTGCCTGTAGTCAATGAAGAACCTAAGATACTGTTCCAGTTCCTAGTTCATTCTCTCTATCTACCCATCTGTTTGTAAATGATATGATGTTGATAGCCTTGTTTCAATCTCTAACATCCTATTCAACTCTTTCATCATTTTTGTGGCAAACTGTGGTCCTCTATCTGACACAATACTCTCTGGAAAGCTGTGTAACTTCTATACATTGTTCCTAAACAACCTTGCTAACCCCTCTGCTGATGTTCTCTTTGTTGTTGTCACAAAATGCATTATTTTTGACAACCTATCACAGACCACTAGGATTGCATCTTTTCCAGCTACTACTGGTAACTTTATAATAAAGTTTACTGTCAGATGAGTCTATGGTTTCTCCAGTACCTTACTCAACTTTAACTTTCCTACTGGCATCTCTGTCCTGTTCTTTATCCTCTAACACATATCGCATTCTTCCACATATTTTCCTACATCTTTTATCACTCCTGGCCACCAATAATTCCTTGTTACTAACTCCATTGTCTTCTACTTTTTTTCATGTTTTGCTATCAGCATATTATGATGCAACCAGATTATCTCTACTCTTAACTCCTCATCTTTTAGTACATATACCTTCCTCTCTTTTAACACTAAATCTCTCTCGATTTACCACTCCTCTTCTTGTAACACTTTTACTCTTACCTTCTTTATCTTCTCTACTACTCTAACTACCTCTTTGTCTTTACTTCTAGCTTTTTTTATCTTTTCTAATATATCTACTTTAGGTCCTTCTATTACTACCTCATATAAATTATGCAACCAACAGTCCTTAATAAATACTTGGTTGTTATTATCCTTTTCTACACCTACTTTCCAGTCTAGTCTCCTACTTAATCTATCTGTCTTTCCCATTTTTGTTCCTAGCACATGTTTCAGGGTAAAATCAAATCTGGACAAATACAAAGCCCAACAGGCTTGTCTCTAATTCAACTTTTGTGTTTTCATAAAGTACTCTAAGTTCTTGTAGTCAGTCCAGACTTTGAATTTGTACTTTGCATCCTTTAGTAAATGCCTCCAATTTTCCAATCCTCTTACTACTGCCAATATCTCCTTATCATGAATCTTGTAGTTCCTCTCTGTCTCATTTAGAGATTTTGAGAGGAAAGCTACTGGTCTCCAGTTCCAGTCTTCACACTCCATAGATAACACTCCTCTTATAGCATAGTCTGATGTGTCAACTTCCATCCTCATTTTTTTGTCTAGATTCAGTGCTGTTAATACTGGTTCTTTTGTAAATCTCTTCTTTAACTCTTTGAACATCTTTTGTTGTCTTTCTGTCCACTCCCACTTATATTCCTTCTTTACCAGGTCATGTAGAGGCTGGGCTATAGATGCAAAGTTTTTAATGAACTGGTAGTAGTAATTTACTAGTTCTAAAAACTTCTGTATGTCCTTAACACACTTGGGTATTGGTCAGTCTAGCACTCCCTTCACCTTCTCTTCTTCCATCTTTATACCCTCTAGTCCTATTACCACTCCTAGAAACCTTACTTCTTTCACCTTCCACTTGCACTTCTCTAGCTTCATATATAGGTTGTTTTCTGCCAGTCTCTTCACTACTTCCTCTACCAGCTCATCATGTCCTTCCTCTCTCTCTGTCCCAATTATTATATTATTTGTGAAGCTCACTACTTTCCCAGTATTAATAAGATCCTACAAGATCCCATTCATCATAGTCTGGAACATCACTAGTGAATTCATCAATCCAAAAAATATCATGGTTGGTTTGAATGACCCTTCTGGTATTGTAAATGCTGCTTTCCACTCATCCCCCTCTTTTATCCTCACATTATTATACTCCCACCATAGATCCATCTTTGTAAATACCCTTTTTGTACCTATATTTTCCACTATGTCTGAAATCAAAGGCAAGGAGTAGTTATTTTTGATCATCCACTCATTGAAATACCTATAATCTTACACCATTCTCTTCTTCCCATCTTTTTTCCCTACAAAGAACACTGGTGCTATTTGAGGTGACTTTGAGGATCTAATATACCCTTTTCTTAGTTGTTCTATTATAAACTCATATATCTCTTCCCTTAAGGAAGATAATGGATATATCTTTCCCTTCCTTAGCATAAAACCTTTTCTTATATCTATGACATAATTCCACAGCTTTTTGGTGGGTATTCTTTCACTTGCTTTCTTGCCAAAGACCTGGATCCACTTATAGAGTCTCTCCAGAACCAGCTTCTTTGCTTTCACTTCTGATTTTGCCACTACCACCTTCTCTTCCCAAATCTCGTACTTTTCTGCTACTTTTTGTACTTCTCTCTTTCTTTCTTTCTTTGGTCTTTTTTTTTCTTTTTCTTTTCTTCTTTCTCTTCTTACCTCTTTCCTTCTTCTTCCTTTTGCTCATCCTTCTTCTGCTTTTGCCATTCCAACTTTCTCTACTTTGGTTTCTACTGCTTTCTATGCTTTTCTGGACATCTTGTTATCTTTACCTCCCCAGTTTTCCAGTCAATTTCAGGATTGTGGTGAGCTAGCCATGGCATCTCTAAGATTACCTTCTACTTCTGCCCTTTTATCACATCAATTTCCATTCTCTCTCTATGTCTCTTGTAATAAATGTTAACTTCCACTGTATGTTCTATTGGCCTCTCTTTATTCAACATTATATCTATATTTCTTATATAAATTGGTCTTTCTATTTTTTCCCCTATTTTCTTGCAAACTTCAAACTCATTACCAACTCTGTAGTACTACTGTCCAACAATGCCTCCACTGTTATTCCTTCCTGCATGTCAATTCTCTCCAGTCTGATTTTCACTATTACTTTGCTAATATATTCCCATTGTCAAGACTATATGTAGATGTATTTTCTACTACTTTAGCAAGTATAGCAAACATATTATTACTGAGACCTAGTCAAGGACTACTAGATATTCTTCCCCATTTAAATTTTTTGTCCATATTTCAGTCTTATTTTCTTCCCAATTCTGTTCTCTGTTCTTCTGTTTCTACAGTTTCTAGCTAAATATCCAAATCCTTCACAACTATAACAGTTTCTATTGCTCCTATCTACCTCCATGGCATATAGGTTTTGTTGTGCAAACCATGCCCTCTGATTGGAGCATACCATTACCACACTTGTTCTTTCTACTCCTTCTATCAGAGCAGGCCCCATTGATGCCTGCTGTTGGGGCATTTCTTGTCTCCTTGGCTAGACTTGGGGCTGTAACCATAGTTGTCATGGTGTCTCTCCAAAGTTCACTCTTGGAGCTAGTGCCCTGTTGTCTCTTTACCTTCTCAACCTCTCTTCTTCTCTCTTACTTTTCCTCCAATTTCTGTCTAGGGTGATTGTACTGTCATACTACTGCTCAATTGAGCTTGGCTACCATTCTGACTCCATGAGCCTCTGGTGTATTATGGTGTTAATTCCCTTCTTAAATTCTTCCACCAATGGTCTCCTCTCATATCTGCTTCCTCTTGCCATCCTTCTGAACTCCTATACAAATTCCTCTATTGTTCTTCCTCTCTACTCCAACCTCTTTAGTTTGGCTACTTTTACTGATTCTTCATCTTCTCCTCCAAATTCTTTCCTTATGTCTGCTAAAAATTTTCCAACTGTCTCCTATTCCAGTAGTTCACCCTCCAGATCTTCTAATATATTCTCCTTCCACACATCTGCTACTTCTTCTTGCACATATGACAACATCCACTGGATTTGTTCTTCTACTAGTGCTCCTCTTATCCTCATTTGTATATACAGCTTGCATACTGTGATAAATCCAGCCACTCTTCCAGAACTTCCATCAAACTCCTGTGGCCTTGCCATTTCAACCTGTATATTAGGTTGTGAAAGTGTTGCTACTCCCTCTGCTCCTCCTAGGTCTGCTTGTACAATTATTGCTTGCAGTGCTATCAGCTGCTTCTACTGTTGTTGAACCACCTATTCCAAGTTAATGTTGTATCAACTTATAGTATATGGTGGTGGTGATAGTGATGCAGGTAGTGGTGACTAGTTGTCAGAAAGCATTAATCCTATGTTGGATTTACTCCCTAACTTGTATTCTAACTCCAACATTTTTCTCTGTAAGGGCTAGTGGCACTTTTCTTGTCCACCTCACCCTATCTACTGACTACTTATCTACTACCTTACTAGCTAATGGATTTCTGGCTAATATCCTTAAGGAGGAAATCTCTAAGGTAGATGCTTTCTTTACTGGACAATGTCATTTCTCTGCATGAACAGGTCACAAGGGGACACTGCAGCACAAGGCTTTTACACAAAAAAAAGGCTAGCTAGCATGTCTACACAAGATAATATGTCCACCTGCACTAGTAGGCTTTTGTTATGACTTAGATCTAAGAGTTAGAACAAAGATCACTGCTTATATTGAGTAACACAAGAGAACTCAATAGAGAACTCTATACAGAAACATCTATCTTATATACTAAACTACCATGGCCCATGCTACTACTTCTCTAGCCTACTCTAAAGACCATATGTTTGCCTTAAGGCCAACATATGTACTATATGTTGTTATAATATCATCTATCCAGAATCTTCTACATTGTTCTCTCACATCATGTGAGCATATGACTTCTGTAACCATGTTATGTGACCTGTGATAGTGTCACACTTTGTCTTCTTCATCTTCTACTCAACCATAAAAATAAGAGAAAATAAAAGGAAAATGAAAGAAAATAAAATAGAAACCAAGTCCATCATCTTCAATTCTGACACTTATCTTCATTCTGATATATAATCAACATACTATAAGAAACTTAAAAACCCTACTTGTCTCTCTATTGAATATTGGTAGCTTGGATACTTCTACATTTAACCTAATGTTAGATCTTGGAGCTGCCAATGACAAGAATCAAGCAGAAAAGAGATTATGCTAGTGTGTAACAAGAACTATGTAATACTAGTCCTTAACTATGCACTAAAGAATTCAAAGGGGACATTATCAGTATCAGAAATCAGTGATGTAGAAACAATAATATAAAAAACAACTAGAACACATAAAACTCTTAAGAAAGCTCTTATGAATATAAAAGAATGAAGTTAGGAAGAATATACAAAGAAATATACAAGTATTATCTGCTCATGAACACTTTCCCTGGCTAATACACTCCTAAACAGTAAACCTTGTGCTGTATAACAAGCTTTTTTAGAAAATCTGGTGAATAGATTGCAAAGCTCCTTCAGAGTTTCCAATAATACTATTTATTCCAGATGATGTATCCCAAAGACATCTTTCAAGTCAAACCTTACAACTGGAGATATCAACTGATACTCACTTTGCCAGCCTTTCCCAGACTGCTAGAACTCTTGGAAACTTATCCAAAAGTTATAACAGGTACTAATGACATTTACTCAATAAAATAAAGTTAAACTGCTCTTAAGTAAGAGTATTTAGATAGAGGTTCTCTCTTTTTACTCCTCTCCACTCATGTCTTATATATTAGTCTAAAAATACAAAGAATGGAACTAGAAAATGAAGATAAAAACTATAATAAAGCTTTCTAAGACCTTGTATGTTATGACTCAAAGACTGTAAAGTTGATCAATAATAAATAGAATCTTGTATTAGAGTTAACACAAGAGAACTCAATAGAGAATTCTGTACAGGATTGTCTACCTTATATACTAAAACTCCATGGTCCATGCTACTACTACTTTAGCCTACCCTAAATAACTATGTATTTACCTTAAGTGCTTTCTAAAACCTTTATATCCTTTTATTGCTACCATATGACTTGTGACCATTACTGTGACCATGTCATGTATGTCATTGTGACTGTTATATTATGCTAAGCCCTAACCCTCATTCCCAGAACAGAAACTAAAAGAAAAAAAAATTAAAAGAAACTTGGATCCAAACTTTGTAAGTCTAACATTGTAAGTATATGGCCATTTCTTCATCTGCAACCCAACATCAATCCAATGATTGATCTTTACTTGTAAGAGCCCATTCTATTCTTCTTTTTTCTATTTCCATAGCTGCTTCTTTCTATTTCTTTATTCTAGACTCTGTTAGCTTCCAATCTGACAAGTTTCTATCTTATTTAACTGTCCAAACATGTGTAACTTGGTAAAACTCTCTTGTAAGTGTACATAATTTATAGCTAGCTGTTTGTGAGTGGTATTTCTTGTTTTCAGAGACCTTATCTACTCAAGATCTAGTTTGGTTAATAGTTACCACATCACTTCTTGACTACTGTTTACTTCAGAGAATCTGAGGCATCATTTAGAAGTGTAAGTTCTTTTTGATAATGCCTTCAAAAAGGTTTTATATGCTCAAAAATCTTAGGAGATTACATATTTTTATGAAAAAGCATTTTCCAGCATAACATCATTATCTCTTCTCCTTATAATCCTGCTTGAGCTATCAGTGTCTATATAGCTACTATCTGCTTTTGTTGCTGTCTTATAACTTGTTTAAAATTGATTGAGCCATGTTGACTTATATTGTAGTAAATAGGAGATGAATTGACTAGTGTAAGTGCTAATGATAGTAGTAGTGTAAGGATAAGGAAGTATAAAGAGATAGAACAGAACTAGTGCTAGTTTTCCCTCTGGCTTGTACTTAGAACTTGACTCAATCTCTGTAAGTGTTAGTGGGCTTTCTTCAAATTTCACCTCATACTATCTACTAACTATCTAAACTACCAACTACTATCCTAATTAAACTGTAAATAATTTTGACCTAAAAAGGTTATTCTACTTTGAACAGTGTTTTAGGAATACCTACTATTCTCTTGCATGTACAGATTGCAAGTATCTACTATAGCACAGAGCTACTACTTGAAAAAACTATCTAACATATCTATACAAGGTTTTATGTTCACAAAGCATTAGTAGGCTTTAATGCAATATGACTGACTAGGCTTCTCCTGCATAGCTAGAATACTCCTTAAGCCTAGGATCTGGCTATTCTTCTTGATTAAGAATGGTGTTACTCCTAGTTGAGAATGATGAGAGAGTTAAGAAAGAAAGAAAGAGAAGACTCTGAGTTGGGTAGTCTTAAGAAGGAGTATCAAGTTTTAATATTACAACTCAAAACTCAGTAATAAGTCAAAAGATGAATCTTGTATAAGATTTATACAAGAGAACTCAATAGAGTTCCTAGTACAAAGTGTTTATCTTATATACTAGCTAGTTAGTCTATATAAGATCTTATCTAACCTATTCTAAAGGCTATATGCTATCTATAAGATCAATATATAATAAATATGCTATACCTAATTCTAAGTCCAAGATAAGAAAATAAACAATAAATAAATAAAAATGAGAAAGAATAAAAAACAAAGTTTACTATCTTCAACTCTGATATCTTATAGATAGCATATAGCTTTTAGAGTAGGTTAGATAAGACCTTATACAAACCAACTAGCTAGCATATATAAAATAAATGCTTTGTATTAGGAACTTTATTTGTTAACTTAATACTTTGAGTTCTTGATCATAACAAGAAGTAATAGTGGAAGAACTAGAAGTAAAGATAATAATAATAATAATAGCTAAAGAAAAGATAGCTAAAGTAACAAAAAAATAAAAAAAGCTAAAGTTAAAGTATTAAGAGATGATGAGTAACAAATAGATATGAAGTTAGTATTAAAGGAAAAAAAGGTATATATATCAAAGAATAAGAAGTTAAGAGTAGAGATTATTTAGTTATATCATAATATGCTAACAATAAGATATGGAGAATGATAGAAGATAATAGAGTTGGTAATAAGAAATTATTGGTTGTTATAATATGTTCTTGACTCTATTATTGAAATATAGTTTTATTTTATTTTTTATGGATTTTACTTTATTTTATTTAGTTTTAGTTCTTTTTAGTTTTTTTTTAATTTAGCAATAGATATTTACATAACTATAGTATATAACTATATTATATGAGATAACATTATAGATCTAAAAGAAGATAAAAGATTTTAGTATAATAATGTTAGGAGGTATAGCTATGACATGTCTATCTTGTAGTTAAGGCATAGTAAACTTATAGATGACATATAGATATTAGAATAAGCTATATATTGTAGAGCACAAACCAGCATATACTGGTTCTATATAAGTTTGTGCATTTTTATTATTACTAGTATTGTTACAACTCAAGTTTCAGTGATAAGTCAAAAAAAAACCATGTATTAGAGTTAACACAAGAGAACTCAATAAAGTTTCTAGTACAATGTATCTATCTTATATACACTAGACCAATAGTCTATACTATATAAATTCTAGCCTATTCTAAAGACTATACATATTATATATTGTTGACATATGATATAACATTATTCTTTTATTATAACGTGTAACAGTTGTGATAGTCATGTGTAATGTTATACTAACCTCTAATTCTAAGTCTAAAAATAAATAGAGTCTACCATCTTCAACTCTGACAAGTATTGGTTATTATAATATTAGTAGCCAAAATTGACAAAGAATATAAAAATATATATAAATAGATATAATTTGTATGTCAGAGAATAAAGAATAGGATAAAAGCATTAATAGAGAAGTTAATAATGAATAAGATACTAAAAAGCTATGAATATATCTAATAGTTGACTTTATCACAAAGTTATTATTAGTAACAAGGAAGATGTAATTTTGGTAGTTTGTAATAAATTGTCCAAAATAGCATATTTTGTAACAATAACAGAATAAATATTAGTAGAGAAATTAGCAAGATCACTTAGAACAATATATAAAAGCTATATTGGTTATTTGAGAGTATGATTTCAGATAGAAAACTACAGTTTGCAGTGAAGTTAACTAAAGAGCTGAATAAAATTTTGGAAATTGAAACAAAGTTGTTGACTCACAAACAGATAGACAAATAGAACATATGAATTAAAAGTTGGAATAATACTTGAGATTCTTTGTAAATCATAGACAAAAAAATTAGCTAGAATAGTTAGTAATAGTAGAATTTACAGTAAATAATAAAATATATTTAGCAACTAAAGTATCTCTATTTATAGCAAATTATGGTAGAGAACTGAGAATAGAAACAAACATCAGAAGAAAAGAAAAAGTTAAAAAGACAATAAAGTTTGCAAAGAGAACAAAGAAGATTCAAAAAGAAGCAGAAGCAGCATTTGTTAGACTTAAAAACAGTAAACTCATTTCTTTCCTATTTTTCTTCTATTATTTAAGTTTCTCTTATTTTTCTATTTTAATTTTTCTTTATTCTTTCTTTATTTTTAATTTAGTAAAGAAAACAATATACATCACATATAACTGTCACAGCTATTGCAAGTAATATGATAATACATGATGGTTGTTACAAGTCAGTTACATATAACATAATTACAGTCACAATGTTATATAATATCTAAAAGTGTTATAACTTATGTTTAAGTGATAGAATAAAAAATAACTTTTATATTAAGTAACACAAGAGAACTTAATGAAGTTTCAAGTACTAACTAATCTACCTTATATACTACAGACTATGGTCTGTGTGCACACTATAACTAACCTACCCTAAAGTTTATATACTTTTCATAAAACTATATTACTATTATTATGCTATATGATATTATCTGTTTTAGAATCTTTTTTAATCTTCTCTGTGTTATGTGATTGTGTGACATGTGTGACAGATATCACACTTCTATTACATGTAATATTATACTATACTTTTTATTTAAGTTTAAAATTCTAACAAAAAGAATCTAAAAGAATAATATCATATATCATATTATATGATAACTTGTATATACTTATAATATTTAGAGTAAACTAAATATAAAGTATATATAGATCATGCATTAGAAATATATAGAGTAGACTTACCTGTACTAGAAACTTCACTAAGTTTTCTTGTATTAACCAATACAATGTTTCTCTTTAATTCCAATACTTAGACTTTATAAGAGAATTAATCTTACTTAAAGAGTTATAAGTGTCTAGGAACTTCAGATGATTATTTTACTATTATACTATTACTATATATACTATAATTAAATAATCTAAGCACATAGTCTGTGTACTTGACCAATCAATATTTACAACTATAATTAACTCAATTAGAAGCTAGTCTAGATAAACACCAGCCTAGAAGTATAACTAACTGTTGTGATAACTACTAATCAAAATGATTAATAATATACTAAGTAGTTTTATAGAACAAGAGTTTTGTGAAAATCACAAGAGAACTCAATAAAAAGTTCCCAATATATTCCTATACTATATACTACTATTACAAGTTCTACTCTAAACTACATGTATTGTCTATAAGTCCATTATACCATATTCACAATATATGTTATAACTATGCCCTTGATGTTATTGTTCTAGTTTCTTCTATTATATTTCAAACTTATAACATTATATACCTCTTTATTATTCAAGAAAAAAAGAGAAATCAAATAAAATAAAATAAAGATAAATAAAAGGAAATCAAAATAAAATTCAAGAGTTTAGATATACTATTTAAGTATACTATAACACTAAGTCTCTGTAGAGTAAATCTGAACTTATAGTATTGCTAATATCTTCTGACAGACTTAAGTTATAATAGTATTAAGAAAAGTATAAGAGAAGATAAAGTAGCAAGTAAACAAAGAGAAAAGAGAAGCTAAGAAATGAAAGAAAAAGAATAAGATGATATTAAGTACAAAAGATTTAATATTCAAAAAGACTAGCAAAAAAACTAGTTTCAATAAGAATTTATCTGGTTGTAAATATTAGTCAAGTAGTAAGATATAGAAAACTAGTGAAGAAACATGTTATGGAATACTTTGAACACTAGCAATTTTTATTTTATTTTATTTTATTTTTTTTGATTTCATATTAATTTTGCTTTTCTTTTCCTTTTAATTTATTCTGAATAATAAAGAGGCATGTTATACTACAGTCACATGACATGTCACATCATGTGACATCATAAGGTGCAGAACATGGTAGAAGGATCTAGAAGATGATGTCAGGATACATATATATAATATGATAGCCTTGAGTAAAGATATGAAACAGACACAAGAATGAAGCATAAACAATAGAGCAGGCTTAATTATTAGTAGCATGAATCAGGTGTACTTTGTATAAATAGGACTCTAATACAGTAGAGACTTCTTATCAAGTTATATTTACATAAGAGATTTACTTACTGTATAGTTATTGATTCTTGTGATTAGTAGTTGTCACAACAAAATAGAAAGTAGAAGAAGTAAAACTGATAAAAGTAAAAAAAGTTAAAGAATTGTCAGAGTTGAAGATTATAAACTTGGTTTATTTTATTTTTCTTTCTTATTTTATTTTATTTTCCATTTATTTCTAGATCTAGAGTTAGAGGTTAGCATAATATTATAATACAAAAGAATCTGGAACAATAATATCATATAACATATCTATTATATATTAGATAAATATTTTGTACTTAGAACTCTATCAAGTTCTCTTATGTTAACTTTAATACAAGATTTCTCTTTTAACCATACTTTTTGGTCTTAAGTTGTAACAAGAATAGTGTTATGGCTTAAGTTCTTAGATTAAGATGAAAAACATATTCTTGTTATTATAGTTTCAAGACTTTAGAGTAGGTTAAGAAAAAAAACCTTATATTAGAGTTAACATAAGGAAATTTAATGAAGTTTCCAGTATAAAACTGTCTACCTTATATATGCTAGACTACTGGTCCATGCTAAACTTTTATTAGTCTATCCTAAAAAACTATATATTATTCTTAAGATCAATATATTTAAAATATATATTATATTATATTATTTTTTTCTAAAGCTTTTCACTATATTCTATTGTAACACTTGATATTGTGACATGTGACTGTGACAGTATTCATGTGATGTATAACACCAAGACACATTATGTGATAGTTTTTGATAGTTATATATGATATCATACTAATTTATTTCTAAGTCCCAAAATAGAAAATAAAAGAAAATAACACAAGATAACTCAATAGAGTTCCTAGTATAAGCTAGTCTATCTTATATACTATAGATTATAGTTTATATATATATTACAGCTAATTTATTCTAGAGTTCATGTATTTTAAAACTAATATATTGTTACTATATTATATAATATCATCTATTTTAAAATCTTTTCTATGTTATGTAATCATATGACTATTACACACAATATTATATTATACTCTTCATCTAAGTTCAAAATAAAGAAAATAAAAACTAAAATAAAATAAATGAAAAAGAAAAATAAGAAAAGTAATAAAGTATTTGGTATAATAAAAGAAGTTTATAATAGAACATAATATGTAGAAGAAAAAGAATAGATAAGTAAAGGAGCAAGATTTCAGAAGAAAAGAATTACTAAGAAAGTATAAAGTATACAGTAAAGATATTATATGGATAGGATAATAAAAAATTTGAGAAGAAGTATTTGAAAAAGTTAGAAAGAAACTAGCAAAAATAGAAGTCAGTTTCTCTAAAGAAGAAATTTTGAAAAGAAAATATTAAACTTAAAGATGATAAACTTTGTTTTTATTTTATTTTAATTTTATTTTCTTATTTAATAAGCTAGAATTAGAGTTTAGGATAATGTTAGAAATAAACTAGCCACTAAACCAGTTACACTAAAAGTACACAATATTAAGCTTAGTTTTGACATCTGACTAGTACTATATATATACTTCATACTATACTCTTGACAGATAATACTATATAGTATGTTAACAATATGTTAATTTTATATAATATATATGACTACTAAAGTATGTTAGTAATAGTCTTATACAAACTATCAGCTAGCATATATAAGATAAATACTCTGTACTAAGAACTTGATTAAGTTTTCTTATATTAACCCAATATAAGATTTTTATTAAAACAACTGGATGAAGATTAATAGTAGAGATTGTAACTTTAGGGAAATTCTAAGTTATACTGGTCTAAGTAACCAAGTATATAACTCATCTTTAGAGAAATTCTAAGAGAATAGAATAGAGTTTTTCAAAGATGATAGCTATTCTAAGTATTTAAAAGTTCATACTAATTAAGTGAGATATTAGATAAAATATTTGGTAACCTAATTATAAAATGATAAAGATATATAGTCAGAAATCTTAATAAGACATTGTTAAATAGTAAGGGCTCAGTGGCTAAAAAAAGTGAATTAATGGTTATAAGAAGATAAACAGAAATCTAATAGTATTATTATGGGAATATTATTATATAACTTAAAGGACAAGATAACCATAAGGTTTACTGAGGCTTTAGTGAATGTTGTAGACTCAAATTTAGATAAAGCAGAAAGTTTAAAGTTCTTTTATAGTTTTTCTTTTATTTTAATATTTTAAGTTATAATAGTAGTAACTATTCTAAATATTCTAGAATATATTCTAATCTAGCAGAATAATGTTGACATGACTTAGAAATAATAGTGTTTATATTTGTTAGACTTTAAAACAATAGACTTAGCTTTTATTCATTTATTTGTTTACTTTTTGTTTTTATTTTTATTTTTAAATTTGGATATAACTGTGTTACAAACTTTATTTAGCTTGTATTTCTATAACTAAAGAACCAATTTTCACAAATAAGTTGTACTAGAAAGCCTCAAATAAGAGCTATCTACATATATATGTAGAATATACAAAATATACAAAAGTAACAATAAACAACTGAGATATCAGACTATTAGTCACTGTAAAAGTTTTGTTAGCTATTATCTTATGAATAGCTAGACAGATTGAACTTGGATTGGAAAGTGTTCATTAAACTATTTCTAATAATATATAGTATATCTCAAAGAAATAAGTATTGATAGAGATACAAGTATATCAATGTAGTGACATAATTGGTTACCTTCTAAAATTAGCCTAATATTTGCTATAACAGATAACAGTTTTCATTAGATATAAGTTTCATCGCTTCTTTCCTCTTACCACCATCTTGAATGGTAGCGCCTATTGGAAATATAGCGAATAAATTCCTTTCTCCAACTTTCAGCTCTTCAATAACGACCAATTCAACAGATTCAAACCTTTTACCAACTATGTCTTCTAATCCAAGCATAGGGATAGACATTCAGTTAGAACAAACCCCTACTTACAATCCTGAGATACGAGGGCGTAACCCTTTAGCCTCTTTCCATTCGTCTAGAGAACTATCATTGGCATCCTCTGGACGATCCACTCCATACCATGACCGAATGGATATGGATCTTGACGATGCTAACGTAGCAGATACCACGAAAAACAGCAATCCTGAACTGTCTTACGAGACAGAGTAGGAAAAAGCATTAAGGGTAGGCGAGGCGAATCACCCAATGACTAACACGAGGGCCCCAGGTGTTAACATCGAGGCCAACCCAACTTGCGATTCACACGAGGATGACATCATAAACATCCAACTACCTTACGACCCCCATGCTCCTACTGAGCCTGAACTGTGGAGTGGATCGTTCCACCCCATTTCTCTTCATGGATCCATTGAACATTTCGCATCGGACACAAATAACATCAAAGTCACGCTCAACTTCTTGGCTAAATACATCCAGGGCAAACAAGTCGATAACAACAAGGCAAACGATCTTGCTGACTTTGATGGTATGGGTGACGCTATATGGAACTTTATCTCATCTGTATACGGGTCTAAGTGGGATTCACTATTTACTGATCACAAAACCAATACACTTAGGAACAAAATTTTGTCGAAATTCACGTCACGTATCCCCACTACCAACGGCAATTCTAAGAAGGATGCTCCCAAACCTACCCCAGTAACGATCAACAAAGCCCCACCCCCTCCTCCTCTCCCGGCCAAATCCAAGAAAGAAATAAACACTATTTCCAAATACTTTCAACCCAAGAAGTCCGTAAATGTCAATAAGAACAACGGTAACGACTCGTCTAAATCTCAAGGCAACAAATCATACGCTCAAGCCTCAAAGACGTCAACTTCAACTTCTGAAGTTCTTAAAATCAAGGAAACTTTCCCCGCCTTAAATGCTGAGAAAATTGATCTAGTAAATAACATTGTCAACGGAAACGATAAGAAGAAACCTCGAATTCAGTCAACCACTAAAGGACCCTCCAGGAAGCACATCATCATTCCGATGAGCTCAGACAATACGACGTCTTTCATGAAAAACTCTTCTGGTCACGTGGCTAACATTAACAGGGAACTTCGTAACGCTAAAACTGAAGTCCTCGTTGACTACATTCAATCCGACTCTACTGGCATTATTATCATTACAAACAAGGTTGGCCAACAATCCGACTTGTCGATCATTGACAAATACATCAAAAATTCAACTGATGTAAACGCACTTCAAGTCGAAAATTCTCGACTTCCCATGTCCAAGACATACCTGAAAATCACGGGCATCCCCTTCTTCCCTCACCCTAATTCAATGGAGAAACTAACCTCTCTAGACGTCGAAACAATCCTCAAACGAAATCATATTTTCGATAATATCTCTCTAGCGTCCAAACCGAGAGTTATCAAAGTATCGCCTAAGTCCGATATGGCCATCGTTTGGATTGACGTCTGGGACGTACAAAGCGGTAAAAATGCGAAACTACTCATTAACAGGTGCTTCAATGTAGGCAACTACATCGCCACTATTCGGGGTGCAAATATGAACCCAGGAGTCCCTCAATGCAAGAATTGCTGGAAATGGGGACACTCAATGTTTTCATGTTGCATTCAAGGAGCTAAATGCGTCAAATGCAACGGCCCTCACAAATCGGAGCATCATAGAGAATTTGGGTGGTGTTGCAAAGCTAACGCTAAAACTAACCCACCTCGATTAGAGACCAAGAAGGGCGAGCCAT
>JAJOHK020000983.1:0-17195 GCA_022457215.2 Leucocoprinus gongylophorus
CTTCTAGTCTCATGATCCACTTGTGACTGATGTGACTGCATGACTGATAAACCCTAACCCGAGTTGTTCTAAAAATAGAAAATAAAAGAAAAAGAAAAGGAAAAATAAAATAAAAGTGAAGTCCACTGTCAACAATTTTGACATTACCCCCCTCTTAAGATTTCTCCTCTAGAGAAATGTTCTGTCATCCAGTCTCTTCCTCTTATTTTTTCATTTTCTTCCTCCATTTTTTCTTCTATCATCTTTACTTGTTTGCTTTCCTCACTCTTTCTATCCTCTTTCTATCTCCTCCAATTTCTCTCTAGCTTCTTCAAATATTCTCCTTCGAATTTCCCATCATCCCATCTATACAACAGCTTTGCTATATACTTCCCTGGTAACTCCATCCTCCTGTATTCATTTACTTCTCCCTTCTGTCTTCTAACTTCTACTCCTCCTTGTTCAAACTCTTTGATTAATTCTTCTACATTTTTCAAATTTTCTCTCCTCTCCCAAGTATTCCCTTCTGCTGTAAATCCCTTCCATCTTATCAAGTATTTCTCCACTCCCCTTATTTTTTTTTTGTTAAGTATTTTTTCTACCTCCCATTTTTCAACTCCTTTTACTTCTACCAGTCTCCCTTCTTCCTTCCTCTGTCCCTTTACTTGCTCCTTATATCTTACTATCTGGCTTACGTTTACTACTGAATGAATCCTCATTGAACTTGGCAATTGCAACTTTACTGCATTCAATAATACTATCTCTTCTATCACATATGGCCCTATGTATCTTTCCATCAACTTTTTTGTAGGTCTTTCTTTAAACACTAAATCCTTAGTGCTTAATAATACTCGATCCCTCTTCTTCCATTCTTCTGTTTCCTTTCTTTCCCTATCCGCATACCTCTTCATTTCCTCCTGTGTCTTCCTTAGTGCCGCTTCTGCTTTTTTCTGAACCTTTTTCATTTTTTCAACAAATTCTGTCGCACTCTCTATCTTTCCTCTTCTTCTAATGTCTCTGTCAGGCGGGGTTCACACCAGGGTGGAAGTCCGCAGAATGGACTTGGAGATGAGTGGACTTGTGGAATGACCTTGGCTTCAGCTTATGTGCTGCGCCATGTGTCTGCTGTGTGGTCACAACTTCAGATGAAGGAGAGAAAGTCCAAGTGGAAGTGAGTACTGATTGGTGTGTTGCCGTTGAACACTGGAGATTGAGTTCAATAAGAGGTTATCTTTGTCGATTATCAGACTAGCGAATTACAGTGTAATTACTAGTCCTATATACAACTGATATTATAGGAGATGCTTGGGATTTCAGTGTTGAGACACTGACAGGAGCAACTCTGTTATGGAAGACTGAGTTGAATAGAAGTATCTCTGCCATGGAAGACGGAATACCCGGAGGGTTGCAACACCGCCATAAGATGTGTTGCGAAAAAGGTGGCCACTGTGGAAGGCGGGCTTGTATGGTTCAGAGGTGGCATCACCACAGAGATGTAGTTTTTTGGACAGGTGGACTTGTATATGACAGTATTCCCCCCTTAGGACTGAGCCTTCGAAGTCCTATTGAGTTGATTCGAATTCCTATTAGGTTTATCCGAGAATCCTGTGATGGTACCTAAGTCAACAATACATAAACAGAAAAGGAAGTTTTTTTGCTCTTGTTTCTGTATTATTATGTCTTCCCCTGCCCCCTCCGACATTTCACAAAACAATGCCGAGATCCTCAAAAAACAGCGGCAAGAGATGCAGTGGAGGCACGAGGAGGAGCAGCAGCTCCTAGCCCAACTGGAGAAAGCAGTGAAGTTATGCTGGGCTGAGCACGCAGCTCAGAAAGCTAGGAGGGAAGCAGAGGCCAAAGCCAAGGAAGAGGTTGAGAGGCAGAGGGTTGCAGAAGAGGAGGAGAGGAAGAAGAGGATGATGGAGTACCTCCAGCGGCTCCGAGACGAGGTTCTAAAGGAAGAGGCCGCCCTATTGGAGGGGGCTGAAGGATCCCAGGTTGCAGGGTCCAAGCGCAAGGAGGTCGCCACAGGAGATGAGGAGGAGCAACGGCCCTCCAAGAAAGCTAGAGGGAAGCAACCGGGGAAGTACCGTGGGGGTGCCGCAGTCAAGATGGGGGGTTCTAACCCCTGCGAGAGGTGTGTGTGCGCCGGGCAGGATTGCCTGGTGCACTCCTCAAGGTGAGTAATTAATTTATACTTATCATTATTTTTTAATAATTCTCCTTTTCATAGTTGCTCTCTTGCCTGTGCTGGGTGCATCACACTCAAGCAGTGGTGTGTACCCCACACCAATACCAACACCCCGGCCATGATCCCCACTTATGGCAGGGTTCTAAGTACCATCAAAAAAGCACTCCAGGAACTTGTGGAGGAGTACCAAGGAGTTGGGAAGTCCCTCCAGGACTTGGTGGAGAGCTAGGAGAGGAATATGGCCCAATTGGAGAGGATTGGGGCTGTAATAGAGCGGAGATGGGGCTCGGAAGAAGAGAGCGGAAATGGAAATGAAGAGGAGGGGTCCGAGGATGGCACTGGGGAAAGTCAGGAGAGGAGGACTCCGTCGTCTGCCTCCTGTTAGTATACTGGTTTTGTTTTTCCTTTTTTAATAGATTTTATTTTATCTGTGAATTAAATGTGTGAGTAAGAAAAGACAAGAATTAAAATGAAAAGAAGTTTGAAGTTTGAAAAGAAAACCCCGAAAAGTATGTGGAAGCTGAGGGTTACTGAGAATAAGTGGACAAAATATACTAAGAAATTAATAAAGGAAAAAATCCCCGTTAGAAATGCATGGAGACAGAGAACAAATACAACAGTGTGTTCAGGACAATGGGAGA
Source organism: Leucocoprinus gongylophorus (assembly GCA_022457215.2). Classification (NCBI taxonomy): domain Eukaryota; kingdom Fungi; phylum Basidiomycota; class Agaricomycetes; order Agaricales; family Agaricaceae; genus Leucocoprinus; species Leucocoprinus gongylophorus. The sequence goes on from JAJOHK020000983.1 coordinate 2,812, forward strand.
GGACCGGGCTTGGCAGGATATGCGATATGGAAATCGGATACCAAGTTGACAGCATGAGAGAGTTCAGATGCAGGGATTTATTTGGATTTGTCTCCAGTGTCTTCATACCCTAGCCAGATCACCTTGTACAGGAGTTTACATGCCCGTCGGTGATCAATTTTAAAATCCACTATCTGAGAAATTTCATATTCAGGTTCCCCGTCAATTATGACTGGAGCAGAGGCCGGCTATATTCTCTCAGAGAAAGAGTTAGATGTGGCGGGTTCAAGCATGGACACATGGAAGACTGGATGAACAGAGCGTATGGACTCTGGAAGACGGAGGGTGAATGATAGAGTGCCAGGCTGAGAGATGATTTCATAGGGTCCGAGATATTTTTCAGAGGGTTTCTTTGAAGGCCGGGTGGTTCGGAAGAACTGAGCCTTGACGAAGACTTTGTCACCTACTTTGAAATCAGGAGCGGGGGAACGTCATGCATCAGCGGATTTCTGATAACGCTATTGGGCCATGGAGATTTCAGCTTTGAGGGTACTCTGTAATTCATCGAGATCGACAGTGAAGTCACAGGCTCTGGAGGAAGCAATATCGTGTTTGGGGTGAACAGTGATGTTCGGATAATATCCCTTATTAGCGAAGAAAGGAGAAACACTGGTAGTAGCGCTTGGAGCATTATTGTAAGCAAACTTCATGAGAGGTAGGAGTTCGGACCAGTTGTCTTGCTGGTAGTTACAATACACATGGAGGTATTGCTCAAGAGTCTGATTTGTGCATTCGGTTTGTCCATCACCTTTAGGGTGGTAACCTGAAGTGAAGTGAAGCCGCATGTTGAGAGCAGTGCCTAAAGATCGGAAGAAGTTTGACACAAACTCTGAGCCTTTGTCGGAGGTAACATGGGAAGGAACACTGTGCTTGGAAAACACATGAAGGATGAATAGACGTGCTAAGTCCGCAGATATGATGGTGTCGTGGGTAGGGATAAAGATCACCTGCTTAGTGAGCCAGTCGACTATGACCAAGATAGTGTCAAACCCAGAGAATGATAGAAGTTTCTTGATGAAGTCCATAGAAATGGAATTCTATGGTCGTTCAGGGATGGGGAGTTGTTTGAGGGATCCATAGGGCTTGTGATGTTGTGGCTTGGATCGCATACAAGTGACACAGGACTTGCAGAATTGTTGTACATCAGCATGGAGGCTGGGCCAAGAGTATCTGCGGCAGACTAATTCCAGTGTTTTATTTTGACCAAAATGTCCAGCAAGGATATGATCATGATTATACTGGAGAACATGTGTGTGGAGGTTACCAGCAGATGGTACATAAATTCTGTTGTTGAGGAGGAGTAGACTGTTTGAGTTTGTAGACCACCGGCCAACTGTGGAGATGTGTTTTGTAGCGATTGGGTCACTAGGGAGAGCCAAGAGGATGTCTTGATGTAGAGTGTCCAGATCCACGACTGTAGCTGTGCTTCTGAGAAGGAAAAAGAAGGATGGTAGCTTGTATGGAGGCTGCAAGTTGTTCTTGAGTGAAGATGGATTTGAAGTTGTGAGGGTTGACTGTGGCATGGCCAGTATTTCCCCCTTTAGGATAGACATCCCATTGTTTAGTGAGAGCATCCAGTTTTGTGCTGAGATGACCAGGGTGGAACCTGATGACAAGGTTGAACTAGGAGAGGTATTCGGACCACTGCACTTGCCTTCAGGTTAATACCTTGGTAGTAGAAAAATACTCAAGGTTTTTATGATCCATAACAACGTTGATAGGATAGGCTAGACCTTCCAAATAGTGTTGCCAAATCTTGAAGGCTTCAAAGATGGCAAGCAATTCCTTGTCATGTGTGCCATAGTTCAATTCTGCTGCAGTGAAAGTGTGAGAGTGAAAGGTAACTAGATGAACTTCATTCTCTTCATTAACAATGGAGAGGATTGCAGTGAGAGCATAGTCTGAGGCATCAGTTTTTACGATGAGTTGAGCATCGGGAATCCAATGAGTAAGGATAGGAGCGGAGGTAAATGCTTTCTTGAGAGAGTTGAAAGCATCTTGACAGGAGGAGTCGAACTTCCAAGGAATGTCCTTCCGGGTGAGGCGTGTCAATGGAATGACAATGTCTGAGTAGTTGAAGATGAACCAGCAGTAAAAGTTAGCAAAACCTAAGAAGGATTGAATATCCTTGACTTTCTTGGGTTCCGGCCAGTCTTGAATAATCTTTATCTTGTCGTCGGACATGGTGAGACCAGAAGGAGAAAGGATGTATCCCAGATACTCTACTGACTCAGAGTGAAATTCGCATTTCTCTGCTTTGGCATAAAGACCAGCCTTGCAGAGATGCTTGAGTACTTCTTTCACATGCCGGTGATGCTCAGACATGTCATTCGAGTAGATAAGTATATCATCTAGATAGATCACGACACAGACATCCAAAAGGTCAGAGAAAATGTCGTTCATAAATTGCTGAAAGGCTGCAGGAGCATTGGTAAGACCGAAAGGCATTACAGACTATTCAAATGATCTATAACGTGTCCTAAAGGCAGTCTTCCATTCATCACCGTCAGCGATGTGAACCAAATGGTAAGCATGGCGAAGATCTATCTTTGAGTAAATCTGAGCCTTGCGAGGTGAGTCCAGTAGATTGGAGATGAGCGGAAGTGGATAATGATCCTTTTTGGAGATGCGGTTAAGTCCGTGGAAGTCAACACAAAGGCGTAGTGAACCATCTTTCTTCTTAATGAATAAGACCGGTGCACCATGCGGAGATGAGGTTGGTTGGATAAAACCCGTGTTGAGATTTTCCTCAATGAATTCCTTCAGAGCCTTTTGTTCAGATGCTGAAAGAGAGTATATAGGACTAACCAGAGGTTGAGTACCCTCTTCCAGATTGATTTTGAGGTCATAAGGATGATGAGGAGGGAGAATTTCAGCTTTTGTCTTGCTAAAAACGTTGGCAAATTCATGATACTCAGAAGGGACATTGGAGAGATCAGGAGTTTCTACAAGTTTTGCAGAGTTAGCCTGAATGTCCGAAAAACGAAGACAGAGTTCGAAATTGTGGGAGCCCGGAAGTTTTGATGCATGCAAGAATGCTGCAGCACCAATGATAGCGATGTTAGGTCGCCCGGAGTTAGACATGGAGGTCTCAGATGCAGGTATGGAAACCGCGGAGTCCAATGATTGCAGAGGAGTGTCCAAAAAGGACAGAGATGCCAATGGTGTGTTGGCTGCAACGTGAGAAGGAGCGAGATTTTCCTGCAAAGATGGACAGAAGTTTATCAACCCATTTACCCAGTCAATCAGCGGATTGTGTTAGGTGAGCCAGTTGTATCCAAGGACAAAAGAGCAGGAAGAATCAAGCAGAGTGACATAGAAGTCTAGATTCATACAATCACCGGTGGAAAATATTATGGGCAAGTTGGCAATTTCGGAGATGGTGCTGTTTGATGAGCCATCAAACAAGCGGAGAGCAACCGGAGGAGTTGCAGATGTCTTCAGATGATGAGTATCCACAAATTTAGAGTCTACAAAACAATGAGTAGACCCAGAGTTGACGAGAGCTTGGAACGGGATTTTATTAAGGTGATCCTGACCAAGGATCAAGGGAGAAGTAAGGAAAACAAAAAGCAAATGAGAATCAGAAAGAGCGGATGCGTTGAGTTGAATTGGACTCGTTGCTGCACAAGGGAGTTCAATGCGACCCTCAGTCTGTGCGGAGTCCTGGGGGTTGCTCTCTATTTTTCCAAGGGTTTCTCGGAGGTAACTGCTGGAGAATCAGCAGTTGCTGAAGCACCGTGGCCTTTGGGAGAGACCATAGTCTGCTTCTTGGGACAGGAGTCCAACTTATGGTCTTCTGCACCACAATAGAGTCATAGATTGTTTTCGAGACGCTTCTTGTGCTTGTCACTGGTCAACTTGCCATTGCTGGCCAGCTTGGAAGAGAGGTCTACCTGTGGAGTGTTAGGTTGCTTCTTAGGAGCGGGGGATGGAGATGGCTTGGAGGAAGGGTTCTTGGTGGACGAGACTGCCAGAGACGAATTTGCCTTGTTCTGGGAGGTTGTGACAGAACCAGAGGTGGAAGCTTTTCCTTGCTTCCAGGAGTGAGACTCAAGAGCCTCTTTCTCCGCCTGCCTTGCACAATGGCATTTGCGGTCTCTTTCCCAGTAGCGGTGATCGATAGTCATCGCTAAGGCATACATATCCTGGAATGAGGTGGGTTTTCCTTGTTCCTGGGTGGAGATAGGATCTTGGATCCGATTGGGGAGCCCCTGGTAATAGTGATGGTACAGAATACTATTCCTCCAACCTAATTGGGAGGCATAGCACATGAAGTCCACATTGTAAGTGGAAATCTTATTGCCAGGCTTCATGCAGAGATTATCCAACATGTTGGCCATTTCACCAATGGGGTCCGAAAGACCAAGATATCGGCATAGTTCGTCCACAAATAGGTTCTAGTTGGAGAGCCAGTCTTGGAGGATGCCCTGGTCTTCTTGGTTGAGGCCCACCTCAAACCAGTCCTGGGCTACTCCAGTAAGATAGGTCATTGCGAAGTTGATTTTCGCAATGTCTGTGTTGAATTGCGCTGGATTAGCATGGAAATATAGCCTGCATTGAAACAGGAAATTATTGAGCTTGTCGGGCTCAGTGCCGCTGAAAGTGTCAGGGATGCGGGCTTTAGTTCCCCTTAAATTAGTATTGGGTCCAGGAGTCTGATTAGTGTTGAGAGTGTTAGCAAGTTGGCCAAGTACCTTGGCCAATTGTTCATTAGTATTTTCGCTCTGACGAGGTTTTGACTGTGAGTGAGTAGAGGAAGTAGGTCTATTAGCTGCTAAGTTAGTATTAGGATTAGTAGTAGGAGCATCCTCCCAATTAGGGTCATTGTCCACAGGGATGATACTTGGGACAGGAACAGGTGAAACTGTCTGGGCAGGTTAGATTGTACTAGAGGGAGACCTCGGAGATGAACAGCCTTGTTGATGGATTCATCTTGAGCGTCATGGCACATTTGGCAGATAAACCATCTGGTCACTGAAACGCAAGATCGTGTTGAAGGGTGTCCCAAGTGGTGAGACCGGAGTTGAAGAGTTATAGCAAGAGAAAGCCATTTGGACTTTTGAAGTGCGAAGTTGAGTAGGTTGCAGACAGAACTGCGACAGAGAGTTTAGCAGGTGGAACTGCTCAGAAACAACAGCAGACTTGGGAGTCTGATAATACTGTCAGGTGGGGTTCACACTGGAGTGGAAGTCCGCAGAATGGACTTGGAGATGAGCGGACTTGTGGAACGACTTTGGCTTCAGCTTATATGCTGCGCCATCTGTCTGCTGCGTGGTCACAACTTCAGATGAAGGAGAGAAAGTCCAAGTGGAAGTGAGTACTGATTGGTGTGTTGCCGTTGAACACTAGAGATTGAGTTCAATAAGAGGTTATCTTTGTCGATTATCAGACTAGCGAATTACAGTGTAATTACTAGTCCTGTATACAACTGATATTATAGGAGATGCTTGGGATTTCAGTGTTGAGACACTGACAGGAGCAACTCTGTTATGGAAGACTAAGTTGAATAGAAGTATCTCCGCCATGGAAGACGGAATACCCGGAGGGTTGCAGCACCGCCATAAGATGTGTTGCGAGAAAGGTGGCCACTGTGGAAGGCGGGCTTGTATGGTTCAGAGGTGGCATCACCACAGAGATGTAGTTTTCCGGACAGGTGAACTTGTATATGATAGTCTCCTCCTATCCTTAACTTCTTTCCATAATTTGCCATAAAAGGCGATATTTCTGTTGCCATATGTACCTTGTTATTTATTGCAAATTCTGCTGCTGCTAACCACTCCAGCCAATCCTTCTGCCTATGCTTAATAAAGAATTGGAGATACTGCTCTAATTCTTGATTCATCCTCTCAGTCTGTCCATCTGTCTGAGGGTGAAATGCCATTGACAATTTTGTCCTAATTCCCAAAATCCTATTTAACTCCTTTGTTAACTCAGCCACAAACTGAGGTTCTTTATCTGATACTATGCTCTCTGGCAACCCATGTAACTTCCACACATTGTTCCAAAGCAACCTCACTAAACCCTCTGCTGATGTTCCTTCTGTTGTTGCCACAAAATGTGTCATTTTTGACAATCTATCATATACCACTAATATTGCATCCTTCCCCGCTACTACTAGCAACTTCATAATAAAATCTACCATCAAGTGTGTCCACGTCTTTTGTGGTACTTCACTCAACTTCAACTTCCCCACCAGTTCCTCTATTCTATTCTTCATCCTCTGACATAGACCATATCCCTCCACATACTTCCCCACATCTCTAGTCACCCCAGACCACCAGTAGTTCCTTGTTACCAATTCCACCGTCTTCCACCTTCCTCTATGTCCAGCTGCTGGTATATCATGATGTAACTGGATCACCTCTGTTCTCAACTCTTTGTTCTTTGGCACATACACCTTCTCTTCCTTCAATACCAGATCTCCTTCAATTTTCTACTCATTTCCTCTTAACTCCTTAACTCCAGCCTTCTTCATCTCCTCTACTACTCTAATTACATCCTCGTCCTTACTTCTCACTTTTTTTATTTTTTCTACTAAATCTACTTCTGGTCCTTTTACAACTACTTCATATATACTATGAATCCAGTTGTCCTTAATAAATATTTGGTTTTCATTATCTTTTTTTACACCTACTTTCCAGTCCACTCTTCTACTAAGTCCATCCACTTTTCCCATCTTACTTCCTGCCACATGTTTCAGGGTAAAATCAAACTGAGACAAATATAAAGCCTATCTAGCTTGTTGCCTGTTCAACTTTTGTGCTTTCATGAAATATTCCAGATTTTTATAGTCTGTCCATATTTCAAATTTGTCTTGCACTCCCTCTAACAAATGTCTCCACACCTCTAACCCCCTTATGATCACCAACATCTCTTTGTCATAGATCTCATAGTTTCTTTCTGTCTTATTTAATGACTTAGACAGAAATGCTACCAGTCTCCATAATCCATCTTCACACTCCATAGATAATACCCCACCCGTTGCATAGTCTGATGCATCTACTTCTATTCTCATTTTTTTTATCTAAGTCCAGAGCTGCTAATACCGGTTCTTTTGTGAATCTCTCCTTCAACTCTCTAAATGCTCCTTTCTGTTTTTCCATCCAGTTCCATTTCTGGTCCTTTTTTACCATATTGTATAAAGGCCTAGCTATGGATGTAAAGCCCTCAATAAATTGACGATAGTAGTTCACCAATCCTAAGAACTTCTGCATGTCCTTAATGCACTTTGGTGCTGGCCAGTCCAATAATCCCGTTACTTTTTCCTCCTCCATTTTGATCCCCTCTGGTCCTATTACTACTCCTAAAAATCCTACCTCCCTAACCTTCCACTTACACTTCTCCGGTTTCACATACAAGTCGTTTTTCTCTAACCTTCTTATTACTTCTGCCACCAATTCGTCATGTCCTTCTTCAGTTTCTGTTCCTACTATCACATCATCAATAAAAGCAGCTACTTTTCCTGTGTTGATCAAGTCTCTTAGCAACTCGTTCATCATAGCTTGAAAAGTTGCTGGTGAGTTTGTCAACCCAAAAAACATTACCATTGGTTCAAATGACCTTTCTGGCATTGTGAACACAGCTTTCCATTCATCCTCCTCTTTGATCCTCACATTGTTATAACCCCACCTCAGATCCATCTTCATAAACACCTTCTTTGTCCCAATGTTCTCCAAGATATCCAATATCAATGGTAGTGGATAGTTATTTTTGATCGTCCATTCATTAAGATACCGGTAATCCTATACCATTCTCTTCTTTCTATCCTTCTTCCCTACAAAAAATACCGGTGCTGTTTGCGGTGACTTAGACAGCTGGATATATCCCTTCCTCAATTGTTCCTTCACAAATTCTCTCACCTCTTTCCTTTCTTCTCTTGACAAAGGGTATACCTTCCCTTTCCATGGCACAAATCCCTCTTTTATGTCTATCACATGATCCCACAATTTTCTTGTGGGCATTCTCTCTAATTGCTTCTTCACAAACACCTTTATCTACCTATGAAACTTCTCTGGTACTAACTTTCTCGCTTCTGCCTCTGATTTTGCTGCTTCCTCTTCCTCATCTCATATCTCCCACTTCTCTGCTACTTTCCTTACTTCTATCGTTTTCCTCTTCTTCTATTTTTTCTTTTTTTCCTTCTCTCTTTCTTCTTTCTTCTTCCCTGCTTCCTCCTTTGCCTCTTCCTCCTTTTGTTTCTCCCACACCAATTTTCCTTGTACCAATCTCCACTGCTTACCACATTCATCCGGACACCTTGTCATCTTGACCTCCCCTGTTCTCCAATCAATCTCAGGATTATGGCAAGCTAACCATGGCATTCCTAAGATTACTGACCACTTCTGTCCTTCAATTACATCAATCTCCATCCTCTCTGTATGTCCTTTATAATAGATATTGACTTCCACTGTATTTTCTATTGGTCCCTCCCTATTAAAGGATCCATCCACATTCCTCACCTACATCGGTCTCTCCAATTTTTTTAATTTAAAGCCCTGTTTCTTAGCAAACTCAGAGCTCATTACCAACTCCATTGCCCCACTATCTAACAATGCCTCCACCATAATCCCCTCCTGTGTATCAATTCTTTCTAACCCTATTTTCACTGTTACCTCCCTTAATGTTTTCCCTTCTACCTTTCTTACTTCTTTCTTCTCTATTTCAGATGCATCAGTATTTATTCCTTTAGCTAATATACTGTATCTGTTCTGAGAACCTAGTTGAGGAGTTCTAGGTTCTCCTCCTCTTTTAAATTATTTACAAAGTTTGGAATCTCCTCAATTCTTCCTCCTCCATACTCCACTCTCCTGTTCTCTGCTATTCTTCCTCTTTGACCCCAGTTCCTACAATTGCGGGCTATGTGCCCAAATCCCCCACAAGCATAACAGTTCTGGCTCCTATCCACTTCTATAGCAAAGGGGTCTTGTCTAGGAAAAGTCTCTATGTTTTGTCCTTCTCTTACTCCCAATCCTCTCACTACTATCATGTTCATCCTTTCGATACCCTCCATCAGAGCAGGCCCTATTGTTGCCTACTAAGGCAATGGTTGTCTCCTCTGCCACACCAAAGGTCGTGGCAGGCTTTGTCTCTCCTGCTTTTGTATTCCCCCTCCTACTTCCTTTTTCTTCAGTCTCTCCTCCTCTCTCCTGCTTTCCCTCCAGTTTCTATCTAGGGCCATTGCCCTTCAGTACCATTGCTCAATGGAGGCTGGTGGATTTTCCGCCTCCATCAGCTTTTTTCGAATTCCCCCATTTATCTCTCTCTTAAACTCTTCTATCAGTGGTCTTTTCTCATATCCGCTTTCTCTTGCTATTCTTTTGAATATTTGAACAAACTCCTCCATTGGTCTTCCCCCTTGCTCTAACTGTCTCAACTCCGCTGCCTTTGTTGCCTCCTCCTTTCCTCCTCCAAATTCCTTCTTCATACTTGTAAAAAATTCCTCAATTGACTTATACTCCATTTCTCCTGCTTCTAACTTCTCCATCACATTCTCTTTCCATATATCCACTGATCCTCCTTGTACATACAAGAGGACCCATATTACTTGTTCTTTCACTGTTCCTTCCCTTATCTTCATCTTCAAGTATGATCTACATGCTGTCACAAAACCCCCTACTTTTCCTGCTTCTCCATTGAAAATAGCTGGTTTAGCCATTTCTATATGAGATCCTAGACCAGATCCCACTGCTCTTCCTTGTACCACTCCTCCTTCTACTGCTGCTAGCAGGGCTTGTATTTGCGCCTGCATAGCTGCCATCTGCTCTTGTTGTTGTTGGATGATAGTGTGTAAATTGTTTTGACTCATGTTGTAGTTTGGTGGAGAGTCAATCAGTGATGGTGATGATGAAGGTGGTGGTGGTGTGGGAGGTGACGATGTATATAATGGTAACACCAAGCCTGTGCTAGACTCGGTTTCAGACTCGTACTCGGAAGATGAAATAATCTCAGTATGTGATAGCAGGCCCTCTTCAAGTTCTGCCTACATGATTACTGACTACTTGTCTACTGGCTACTGTCCTAAAGGAAATGTAAACAATTTTGACCTAAGAAGGTCGTTCTACTCTAAGCAAGTGTTTTACAAACAACCTGCTGTTCCTCTGCATAGATATACCACAAGGGGATATGTAGCACAAGGCTGATATGTGAAAGTTGTAAAGAGCACGTCCACAAAAGGCAGTACACTCAAAATACACTAGTGGGCTTTAGTGCAGATGAGTGGCCAAACTTCCCTTGTCTGGCTAGTACACCCCTTATGCCTAGGGTTCAGCAGTACTCTTCTTGACTAAAGGTTGGTGTTAACCTTTGGTCGAGGATGATAAGGAGTAAGAAAAGATAAAGAGATTCAAGGACTAGTGTTAAGTGGTTGAAGATTTGGGAATTGAGTTCTAATATTATGAATCAAAGCTCAAAGAGTTAAGCAATGAAACAACTCTTGTATTGAGTAACACAAGAGAACTTGATAGAGTTCCTAATACAAAGTAGTCTACCTTATGTACTACTATTCATGGTCCATGCTCACTACTGTACACCCTACCCTAAATAACCATGTGTACTATATGAGGCCAACATATGTTATCCATGCTGTATGACATCACTTTATTCTAGAACCTTCTACTCCATTCCTTCTAGTCTCATGATCCACTTGTGACTGATGTGACTGCATGACTGATAAACCCTAACCCGAGTTGTTCTAAAAATAGAAAATAAAAGAAAAAGAAAAGGAAAAATAAAATAAAAGTGAAGTCCACTATCAACAATTTTGACACTGGCATCTGATATAACAATAATCAAATGTGGGTCTTGTCAAGTTCACAAATGGTAGACTTAGTTTGTCTCTATTTTACTTTTCATTTTTATTTTCATTCTGTTTTATTTTTCTATTTTCTATTTTTAGAACAACTAGGGTTAGGGTGGATCAGTCACACCATCACATCAGTCACAACCTGATGGTGTGGTCACAACATTGATCACAAGACTTGAGAGAATTTAATAGAAGATTTGAGAATAAATAATATCATACAACATAGACACTACATATTGGTCTTATAGACTATACATGGTTGTTTAGGGTAGGGTGCACAGTAGTTAGCATGGACCATCTGTAGGACTATATAAGGTAGACTAGTTTGTAGAAGAGTTCTTTATCGAGTTCTCTTGTGTTACTCAATATAAGAGTTGTTCTATTATCCAACTCTAAGAGTTTTAGATCATAACAGGTCTGTTGACAAATGAAGGATGTTATTGTTGAGTTTGTGCAAATGAGTCTTAACACTGTCTTTGCTTTTTCTGTTCATAGAATAAAACAAAAACTAATTGGGGAATATATCTATAAGTCTATTACCTGGTGAGAATTCATGAGACCAGTAATAGCCTCAATACTAGTAGATGGAAAAGTGTGAAAAGCTCCTAATATTCATAAAAATGCTCTTCTCTGCATGTTTATAAGCACTTTAAAATGGATATAACAGTAGTATTATGTGTCAAGATCGTTAACGGTGGACTTTATTTTATTTTCTCTTTTTTACTTTATTTCACTTTTCTTTTTCTTTTTCTTTTTATTTCTCTTTTTCTATTTTTAGAACAACTCGGGTTAGGGCTTATCGGTCACGCTGTCACATCAGTCACAAATTGATGGCGTAGTCACAAGATCGATCACAGAACTTGGGGAATTTAGTAGAAGATTTGAGAACAAATGATATCATACAACATGGACACCACATGTTGGCCTCATGATCTACACATGGTTGTTTAGGGTAGGGTGCACAGTAGTTAGCATGGACCATCTGTAGGACTATAAAAGGTAGACTAGTTTGTAAAAGAGTTCTCTACTGAGTTCTCTTGTGTCACTCCAATATAAGAGTTGTTTCTTGACTTAACACTTTGAGTCTTGAATCATAACATTATGATCTTAAATCCTAAGAGTAGAATAAAAGAACAACTCTTGTATTGAGTAACACAAGAGAACTCAATTGTCAAGATCATCAACAGTAGACTTAACTTTTATTTTTCATTTTATTTTATTTTACTTTTTTTTTGTTCTTTTATTTTCTATTTTTAGAACAACTCGGGTTAGGGTTTATCAGTCACACTGTCACATCAGTCACAAGTTGATGGCATAGTCACAAGACTGATCACAGAAGAATAAAGTGACGTTATACAGCATGAACAACACATGCTGGCCTCATGCCATACACATGGTCATTTAGGATAGGGTGCACAGTAGTTAGCACGGACCATGAGTAGCAGTATATAAGGTAGACTACTTTGTATTAGGAACTCTATCGAGTTCTCTTGTATTACTCAATACAAGAGTTGTTTCATTGCGTAACACTTCAAGCTTTGATTCATAACATTAATAGAGATCTCTTTACAAACTAGTCTACCTTTTATACTACTACCAATGGTCTGTGCTCACTACTGTGCACCCTACCCTAAATGACCATGTGTAAAATATAAGGTCAACATATGGTATCTATGTTATATGATATCATTTGTTCTAGAACCTTTGACTTCATTCTTCTATGTCTCATGACCAATGTTGTAACCACACCATCAGATTGTGACTGATGTGACTATGTGACTGATCACTTCTGACCCTAGCCCCAGCTGTTTTAAAAATAGAAAAATAAGAAAATAAAACAAAATAAAATGAAAAATATTAAAATAGAGAGGAACTAAGTCTATTATTTGTGAACTTGACAGTTAAGGTAGCTATGTAATAAATATCTATAACATATGTGTTATGATCTTAAATCCTTAGAGTTAGATAAAAGAACAAACTCTTGTATTAGAATAAACACAAGAGAATTCAATGAAAAGCTCTTTATAAAATGGTCTACCTTATATACTCTTACAGATGGTCCATGTTAACTACTGTGCACCCTACCCTGAATGACCATGTGTAAAGTATAAGGCCAACATGTGGTGTCCATGTTATATAATATTATTTTGTTCCAGAATCTTCTACTCTCTTCTCTCAAGTTCTGTAATCAATGTTGTGACCACACCATCAGATGTGACTGTGTGACAGATCACTTCTAACCCTAACCCCAGAGTTCTAAAAATAGAAACTGAAATAAAAAGAAACTAAGTCCACTTCCTATGATCTTAACATAGTGGTTGCTACAACAAAACTACTCTGAATATATTCAACTGACTTCAGAAATATAACACTATTATTGACTGGATGTCATATACAAGTCCACCTGTCCGGAAAACTACATCCCCATGGTGATGCCACCTCTGAACCATACAAGCCCGCCTTCTACAGTGGCCACCTTTCTCGCAACACATCTTATGGCAGTGCTGCAACCCTCTGGGTATTCCATCTTCCATGGTGGAGATACTCCTATTCAACTCAGTCTTCCATAACAGAGTTGCTCCTGTCAGTGTCTCAACACTGAAATCCCAAGCATTTCCTATAATATCAGTTGTATATAAGACTAGTAGTTACACTGTAATTCGCTAGTCTGATAATCAACAAAGATAACCTCTTATTGAACTCAATCTCCGGTGTTCAACGGCAACATACCAATCAGTACTCACTTCCACTCGGACTTTCTCTCCTTCATCTGAAGTTGTGACCACGCAGCAGACAGATGGCGCAGCACATAAGCTGAAGCCAAAGTCGTTCCACAAGTCCACTCATCTCCAAGTCCATTCTGCAGACTTCCACCCCAGTGTGAACCCCACCTGACACTGGAGCAAATCTACATTATTGCCAACAAAATGTTATATTCATTGTAGAAGAATATATTAGAGAAAAGAACCAGAGGAGATAGAAAAAACTTTTGATAATAGGCTGGATAGAATACTGTTTGTAAACCTAGAGGAAGAGATAATCAGATGAAAAGAGAAAGTGGTAAGAATAAGACAAAATACCACTGATAATAAAAAACAATAAGAAGAAACAGAGTTTAAAAGAAGAATATTTAAAAAGTATTAGAAATATCATAACACTATCTTCAACAAAAGAACATTTGATAAATTTCTACCATAAAGACCTTAAAATCATGCCATTGAAATTATTCCAGGAGCCCCACTAAAAAACTGCAAAGCTTATATCTTATCAGTAAAGGAACAGCAAAAACTTCTTCATTAAGAAAAAAAATAGCTTCTTAAGACTAGTACAAGACTGCTGATAACTAAATAAAGTCACAATCAAGAACAAATATTCCTTACCTCTAATTTAGAAATTGGTTGACAAAATAAAAGGAGCTATATTCAATAAGGTACAATAATATAAGAATCAGAGAGAGTGATGAATGAAAGGCAGCCTTCAGAATGAATAGAAGATTATTTGAAGTATTAGTGATATACTTTGGATTATGCAATTCACTAGT
>JAJOHK020000984.1:0-17179 GCA_022457215.2 Leucocoprinus gongylophorus
ACCTGAACGAATGGACCATTAAAAACAATTACCCCCTCCCCTTGATATTAGATGTATTAGAGAATATAGGAACAAAAAGGGTGTTTACAAAGATGGACCTGTAGTAGGGGTACACTAACATAAGAATAAAGGAGGAAAATGAATGGAAGGCAGCATTCATCACACCAGAGAGGTTCTTTGAACCAACAGTGATGTTTTTTGGACTAACCAACTTGCCAGCAACATTCCAGGCAATAATAAACAAGTTATTGAGAGACCTAATCAACATAGGCAAGGTGGCTGTATTCATCGATGACATTATAGTGGAGATAGAGATGGAGAAGGGACATGATAAGATAGTGGTGGAGGTAATTAGGAGGTTGGAGGGGAATGACTTGTATGTAAAACCAGAAAAATGCAAGTGGAAAGTATAGGAGGTAGGATTTTTAGGGATGATAATAGGACTAGAGGGGATTAAGATAGAGGAAGAGAAGGTGAGGAAAGTATTGGAATGGCTAACACCAAAGTATGTCAAGGATATCCAAAAGTTCTTAGGATTGGCAAACTATTATTGTCAATTCATACAAGGCTTCATATCTATTGTAAGACCATTGTATGATATAGTAAAGAAAGATAGGAAGTGGGAATGAACGGGGAAGCAAGAAGGAGCATTTTAGGAGTTAAAGAAAAGGTTTACACAAGAACTGGTGTTAGCAGCACTGGATCTAGACAAAAAAATGAGGATAAAAGTAGATGCTTCAGATTATGCAATGGAAGAAAAAGATGGGAAATGAAGACTGGTTGCCTTCCTCTCTAAGTTCTTAAATGAGACAGAGAGAAATTATGAAATACATGACAAGAAGATATTGGCAATCATTAGGGGACTGGAGAGTTGGAGACATTTGTTAGAGAGGGCACAGTTCAAGATCAAGATCTAGATAGATCATAAGAACTTGAAATATTTCATGAAAGCACAGGAATTAAATAGAAGACAAGCCTGATGGGCTTTGTATCTGTCTCGATTTGATTTCACCTTAAAACATGTGCCAGGAACAAGGATAGGAAAGATAGACAGATTGAACAGGAAACCAGACTGGAAAGTAAGGGTAGAAAATGACAATGACAATTAAGTAGTAATAAAAGACAATTGGATTCGTAGTTTACAAGAAGTAGTAATAGAAGGACCAGAGGTAGATATAATAGAAAAAATAAAAAAGGCTAGGAGTAAAGATAAAGAGGTAGTTAGGATAGTAGAAGAGATGAAAAAAGCAGGAGTAAAAGTGATACAAGAAAAAGAATGGAAAATAGAAGGGGAACTGGTATTAAAGGAAGGAAAAGTGTATGTACTGAAAGATAAGAAGTTGAGGATAGAAATCATTCAATTACACCATGATGTACTGATGGCAGAACATGGAGGAAAATGGAAGACAGTGGAATTGGTTACTAGAAATTACTGGTAACCAGAAGTAACCAGGGAAGTGAGGAGGTATGTAGAAGGGTGTGATTTGTACCAGCAGATAAAGAACAGGACAGAGGAGGTAGCAGGAAAATTAAAGTTGGGAGAAGTCCTAGAAAAGTTGTAGACATATATTTTGGTAGATTTCATTACTAAGCTACCAATAGTGGCAGGAAAAGATGCCATCTTAGTAGTCTACAATAGATTATCAAAGATAGCATACTTTATAGTAATAACAGAGAAAATGACAGCAAAAGGACTGGCGAGACTTTTTAGAGACAATGTATAGAGACTACATGGATTATCTGAAAGTGTAGTGTCAGATAGGGGGCTCTAGTTTACAGCAGAATTAACCAAGGAGCTGAATGGAATATTGGGCATCAAAACAAAACTGTTGACTGCTTTTCACCCTCAAACAGATGGACAAACAGAACATATGAACCAGAAGTTAGAACAGTACCTCCAGTTTTTTGTAGACTACAGGCAAAAGGATTGGCCAGAGTGATTAGTATTGGCAGAGTTTGCTATAAATAACAAAGTACATTCGACAACAAAAGTATCTCTATTTATGGCAAACTACAAATAAGAACTGAGGATAGAAGGGAATATTAGGAAGAAAGGGAAGGTGGAGAAAGCCACTGAATTTGTAGAAAGACTGAAAAAGATACAAGAAGAAGCAGGTACAGCATTAAGGAAGGTGCAAAAAGAGATCAAAAGTTATGCAGACAGAAAAAGAAAAGAGACAGAAGAATGGAGGAAAGTAGACAGAGTTTTGTTGAGTACCAAAAACTTGGTGTTCAAAGAAAGACTGGTGAGGAAACTAGTGGATTGATATGTTGGTCCATATATAATCAAGGAAGTGATATCCACTAGTGCAGTCAAACTATGATTACTGACCTCTATGAGAATCTATCCAGTCGTGAATGTCAGTCAGATAGTAAGGTATAAGGAACAAGTAGAAGGCTAGAAAAAAGAGAAAGGAAAACCAATTGAGGTAGCCAGAGTTGAAGAGTAGGAGATAGAAAAAATATTAAATAAAAGAAGAATAAGAAAAGTAAATAGGTACTTGGTGTGTTAGAAGGGGTTTACTGTAGAAAACGTCATATGGAAAAGAGAGGAAGACCTGGGGAATGCAAAGAAGTTGGTTGATGAATTTAAAGGAAGATTGAGTGTGGAAGTAAGAAGATAGGAAAAGGTAGAAACAGAAAGAAGAATAAAAGGGAATCTAAGAACAGAGAAATACAGAAGAAGCAAACTATTAGGAAAGTACATGGTAAAGCTGCTGTACAGTTGGGACAACAGAAGATTTGAGGAGGAATATTTAAGGAAGTTGGAAAAGAATTGGCAGAGATGGAAGTTAGTTTTTTTGGAGAAGAAACCTTGAGAGGGGGGTAATGTTAAGATTGAGAGAAGTGGACTTAGTTTCTCTTCATTTTCTTTCTCATTTTTATTTTTTATTTTATTTTTAGAACTTAGGGTTAGGGTTAAATATGTGAACACAAGAAGAAGGTGAAGAAGAATAATATCATATAATATGTACAACATATATTGGCCTTGAGGTGTATACATGGCAGTTTAGGGTAGGCTAGAAGTACTTAGTATAGACCAGGCACCTTTAGTATATAAGGTAGACAATCCTGTAAAGAGTTTTCTATCAAGTTCTCTTGTATAAATCCTATACAAGGTTCTTCTCATTAACCAGTACTAAGGTCTTTAAGTCATAACATAGTCTTATATACAGATGCTTACTATAGGAGATACTTAGGATTTTAGTGGTATAGCCCCTATTACCCTGAGCAGAGGTTTTAGTGTTGAGACACTGACAGGAATAACTTCATCATGGAAGACCAAGTCAAATAGAAGTATCTCTGCTGTGGAAGATAGAATACCTGGATAGTTACAGTACTGCTGTAAGATGTGTTGTGAGAAAGATGGCTACTATGGAAGGCAGGCTTATATAATTGGGAGGTGATATCACTGTAGGGATATAATTTCCAGATAGGTGGACTTGCATATGATAGTATTCTCCTCTTAGGACTGAACCTTTAAAGTTCTATTAAGCTTATCCAAAACTTCCATGATGGTACCTAGGTCAACAATATATAAACAAAAAAAAGTTTTCACCTTTGTTTCTATATTATCATGTCTTCTCCTGCTCCCTCCAACATTTTCCAAAATGACGCTAAAGTGCTTGAAAAGCAGCAGCAGCTTCTAGTCTAACTGGAAGAAACAGCAAAGTTATATTAGGCTGAGTGTACAGTTCAGAAGGCAAGGAGGGAAGCTGAGACAAAAACAAAAGAGAAAGCTAGAAGAAGAAAGGCTGCGGAAGAGGAGGAGCAGAAGAAAAGAATATTGGAGTACCTCTATCATCTGCCTCCTATTAGAATAGTGGTTTTGTTTTAGTTTTCTTCAATTGTTATTTTATTTTATTTTTTGTGATCTAAATGTATAAGTAAGGAAATCAAGAAATAAAATGAAAATAAGTCTGAAAGTTTTGAAAAAAAACCTCAAAAAGTATGTGGAAGCTGGGGGTTAATGAGAATAAGTAGACAGAATATACTAAGGAATTAATAAAGGAAATTCCTATTGGAAAATGCACAAAGGCAGGAGACAAGTGCAACAGCATGATCAGGACAATGGAAGTAGACTGGGCTTAGTAGGATATATGATGTGGAAATCAGATACCAAGTTAGCAGCATGAATGAGTTTGAATGTGGGAATCTATTCAGATTCATCTTCAATGTCTTCATACACTAGCCAGATCATCTTGTACAGGAGTTTGCATGCCTATCAGTGATCAATTTTAGAGTTCACTATCCAAGAAATTTCATATTTGGGTTCCCTGTCAATTATAACTGAAGCAGAGGCTGGTTGTGTCCTTTTGGAGAAAGTATTAGACATAGCAGGTTTGAGCATGGACACATGGAAAACTGGATGAACAGAGTGCATGGACTCTGGAAAATAGAGGATGAACAATAGTATACCAGACTGAACAATGATTTTATAAGATCTGAGATATTTTTTGGAGAGTTTCTTTAAAGGCCTAGTGGTTCAGAAGAACTAAGCCTTGACAACTTTGTCATCTACTTTAAAATCAGGAGTAGAGGAATGTCATGTATCAACAGATTTCTAGTAATGCTGTTGGGCTGTGGAAATTTCAGCTTTGAGGATACTCTATAATTTATTGAGATCTATGGTGAAATCACAGGCTAGGAAGGAAGCAATATCATATTCAGGGTAAACAGTAATGTTTGGATGATATCACTTATTGACAAAGAATGGAGAAACACTGGTAGTAGCACTCAGAGCATTGTTATAAGCAAACTCTGTAAGAGATAGAAGTTTGGACCAGTTGTCTTGCTGGTAATTATAGTATACATAGAAGTATTGCTCAAGGGTCTGATTTGTATGTTCAGTTTGTTTATCACCTTTGAGGTAGTAACCTAAAGTAAAGTAAAGCTGTATGTCTAAAGTAATGTCTAAAGAATGGAAGAAGTTTGATACAAGCTCCAAGTCTCTGTTAGAGGTGATATGGGAAGGAACACCATGTTTGGAGAACATATGAAGAATGAACAGATGTGATGGTATTATGTGTAGGGATAAAGATTGCTTGCTTGGTGAGCCGGTTAACTATAACCAAGATAGTGTCAAATACAGAGGATAATGGAAGTTTCTTGATGAAGTCCATAGAAATGGAATTCCATAGTCATTCAGAGATAGGGAGTTCTGTGAGAGATCCATAGGTCTTGTGATATTATGGCTTAGATTGCATACAAGTGACACAGGACTTGCAGAATTGTTGTATATCAGCATGGAGGCTAGGCTAGAAATATCTGTGATAAACTAATTCCAGTGTTTTGTTTTGACTATAATGTCTAGCAAGGATGTGGTCATGATTATACTAGAGAACACATGTGTGGAGATTACCAGTAGATAGTACATAAATTCTATCGTCAAGGAGAAAAAAACTATTTGGGTCTGTAGACCACTGGCTATCTGCAGAGATGTGTTTTGTAGCAATTGGGTCACTAGGATGAGCCAAAAGGATGTCTTGGTATAGGGTGTTCAGATCCATGACTGTAGCAGTATGGAGAGAAGAAAAAAGAAGGACAGTAGCTTATATGGAGGCCACAAGTTATTCTTGAGTGAAGATGGGTTTAAAGTTGTGAGGGTTGACTGTGGCATAGCTAGTATTCCTCTCTTTAGGGTAGACATCCCACCATCTAGTGAGAGCATCCAGTTTGGTGCCAAGATAACCAGAATGGAACTTAATGACAAGGTTGAACTAAGAAAGATACTTGGACTACTGTGTTTGTCTCTGGGTCAACATCTTGGTAGTAGAAAAATACTCAAGGTTCTTATGATCTGTAATAACATTGATAGGATAGGCTAGACCTTCCAAGTAGTGTCGCCAAATCTTGAAAGCTTCAAAAATAGCAAGTAATTCCTTGTTATATATATTATAGTTCAACTCTGCTATGGTAAAAGTATGGGAGTGAAAGGTAACTAGATGAACTTCATTTTCTTCATTAACAATAGAAAGAATTGCAGTGAGAGCATAGTCCAAAGCATCAGTTTCCACGATGAGTTGAGCATTGGGAATCCAATGAGTAAAGATAGGAGCAGAGGTGAATGCCTTCTTGAGAGAATTGAAAGCATCATGATAGGAGGAGTCAAACTTCCAAGGAATGTCCTTCCAGATAAGGCATGTCAATAGAATAACAATATTAAAGTAGTTAAAGATGAACCGGCAATAAAAGTTTGTAAAACCTAAGAAGAATTGAATATCCTTGACTTTCTTAGGTTCTGGCCAGTCTTGAATAATCTTTACTTTGTTATCAGACATAGTAAGGCCAGAAGAAGAAAGGATGTATCCCAGATACTCTACCGACTCGGAGTGAAATTCACATTTCTCTGCTTTGGTATAAAAACCAACCTTACAGAGATACTTGAGTACTTCCTTAACATGCCAGTGATGTTTGGATATGTTATTTGAGTAGATGAGTATATCATTCAGATAGATTATGACACAAACATCCAAAAAATCAGAGAAAATGTTGTTTATAAATTACTGGAAGGCTGTAGGAGTATTGGTAAAACCAAAGAGTATTACAGACCACTCAAATAATCCATAACATGTTCTAAAAGTAGTCTTCATCACCATTGGCAATGCCAACCAAGTGGTAAGTATGGCAAAGATTTATCTTTGAATAAACCCAAGCTTTGTGAGGTAAGTCTAGTAGATTGGAGATAAGTGGAAGTGAATAGTGATTCTTTCTGGAAATGTAGTTAAGGCCACATAAGTTGACACATAGGTACAGTGAACAATCTTTCTTGACAAATAAGACCGGTGTACTATATAGAGAGAAGATTGGTCAGATGAAACCTGTATTAAGGTTTTCCTCAATGAATTTCTTTAGAACTTCTTGTTTAGATGCTAAAATAAAGTATATAGGGCTAACCAAAGATTGAACACTTTCTTCCAGATTGATTTGGAGGTTATAAGGATAATAAGAAGTGAGTACTTCAGCTTTAGTTTTGCTGAAAATATTGGCAAATTTGTAATACTTGAAAGAGACATTGGAAAGGTTAGAAGTCTCTGCAAGTTTCGTGAAGTTGGACTGAATGTCTAAAGAGCAAAGACAGAGTTCAAAGTTGCTAGAGCCTAGAAGTTTTGATGCTTACAAGAATACTACAGCATCAATGATAGCAATGTTAGATCACTCAAAGATAGACATAGAGATCTCAGATACTGGTATGGAAATCACAGATTCCAATAATTATAGAGAGATATCAAGAGATGACGGATGATAACATGAGAGGGAGCAAGATTTTCTTGCAAAGATGAATGGAAGTTTATTGACTTATTTGCCCAGTCAATCAGTAGATTGTGTCAGGCAAGCTAGTTGTATCCAAGGACCAAAGAGCAGAAAGAATCAAGTAGAGTGACACAAGTCTCAGAGTTATATAATTACTAGTGGAGAAGATTATAGACAAGTTAGCAATTTTGGAAACAGTGTTATTTGATGAATTATCAAACAAGCAGAGAGTAACTGGAGGAGTTGCAAATGTTTTCAAGTGGTGAGTGTCTACAAATTTAGAGTCTATAAAACAATGAGTAGACCCAAAGTTGACGAGAGCTTGGAATAGGATTTTATTAAGATGATTCTGAATAAGAATCAAGGGAAAAATGAGAGAGACAAAGAGAGAATGTGGATCAGAAAGAGCAGATGCATTGAGTTAGATAGGACTTATTGTTGCACAGGGAATTTTAATACAGCTCTTAGTCTGTATAGAGTTCTGGGGGTCACTCTTTATTTTTCCAAGGGTTTCTCAGAAGTAGTTGTTGAAGCACTGCGACTCTTGGAACAGGAGTTCAACTTGTAGTCTCCCACATTGCAATAGAGGCACAGATTGTGTTTTAAGACACTTCTTGTACTTGTCACTGATTAACTTGCTATTACTGTCCAGCTTGAAAGAGAGATTCACTCATAGAAAATTAGGTTATTTCTTGGGAGCAGGAGATGGAGATGGTTTGAAGGAAGATGATTTGGTGAATGAAGCTACTAGAGATGTATTTACCTTGCTCTGAAAGGCTATAGCATTACCAACAGTGGAAGCTTTCTCTTATTTCCAAGAGTGAGACTCAAGAGCCTCTTTTTCTGCTTGTCTATCATAGTGGCATTCATAGTCATATTTCCAGTAGCAGTGATCGATAGTCATCACTAAAGTGTATATATCCTGGAATAAAGTGGGTTTTCCTTGTTCTCAAATAGGGATAGGATCCTAAATCTGATTGGGGAGATCCTGATAATAGTGGTGGCACAAAATACTATTTCTCTAACCTAATTGGGAGACATAGTATGTGAAATCCATGTTATAAGTGGAAATTTTGTCACTGGGCTTCATGTAGAAATTATCCAGTATGTTGGCTACTTTATTAACAAGATCTGAGAGACCAAAATATTAACATATCTCATTAACAAAAAGATTCCAATTAGAGAGCCAATCTTGCAGGATGCCCTAGTCTTCCTAGTTGAGGCCTACCTCAAACTAGTCCTAGGCTACTCCAGTAAGGTAGGTCATTGTGAAGTTGATTTTTACAATGTCCATATTGAATTGTACAGAGTTGGCACAGAAATAGAGACAACATTGAAATAGGAAATTATTAAGCTTGTCAAACTCAGTGCTACTGAAAGTATTGAAGATATAGGCTTTAGTTCCCCTAAAATGAGTATTGGGACCAGAAGTCTAATTAGCATTAAGCATATTTGCAAGTCGCCTGAGTACATTAGCCAACTGTTCATTAGTATTATCACTCTGATAAGGTTTTAACTGTGAGTGAGTAGGTAGACTTGGCAAACTCTAGTGTTGTAG
The DNA here is from genome assembly GCA_022457215.2 of Leucocoprinus gongylophorus. Taxonomy (NCBI): domain Eukaryota; kingdom Fungi; phylum Basidiomycota; class Agaricomycetes; order Agaricales; family Agaricaceae; genus Leucocoprinus; species Leucocoprinus gongylophorus. Next base: position 8,813 of record JAJOHK020000984.1, read on the forward strand.
TTTTGAAGTTTGGAGTTTAGTGTTATGGTCTTTAAGCTCAAAGGGTTAAGCAAAAGAACAACTCTTATATTGAGTAATACAAGAGAACTTGATAGAGTTCTTAGTACAAAGTAGTCTACCTTATATACTATTACTTATGGTCCATGCTCACTACTGTGTACCCTACCCTAATGACCATGTGTATGACATGAGGCCAAAATGTGTTGTCCATGCTGTATGATGTCACTTCATTCCAGAATCTTCTACTCTATTCCCTCAAGTCCCGTGATCAGTCTTGTAACTATGCTATCAACTTGTGACTGATGTGACAGCATGACTGATAGACCCTAACCTGAGTTGTTATAAAAATAGAAAAGACAAGAAAAAGAAAAAGAAAAAGAAAATAAAGTAAAAAGAGAAAATAAAAAATGAAGTCTATCATCAACGATCTTGACATTTAGAGTCTTCTGACATCTACTTCTTTTCCAAGATTGCTGTGACTCAAAGCAAGTGATATGTATCTGAACTTGATGTCTTGAAAGTCTATTGTTATTGGAACATGAGAATTGAGGTGATAAAACTCTGCTATTCTATCTGGTACAAATATATCTGAGGTATATTTCTAGGAGTTTTCTTCCAGTCCAAATCCTCTCTACTTGATCAAATACTAGTACTTCTTATGATGCCAGCAACTATCTAGAATCTTCTCTATGTTAAGTTCACAAACGGTAGACTTAGTTTTTACTCTATTTTATTTTTTATTTTTATTTTTCTCTTTAATTTAGTTTTCTATTTTCCATTTTTAGAACAACTAGGGTTAGGGTTGATCAGTCATGCCGTCACATCAGTTACAACTTGATGGCATAGTCACAAGACAGATCACGAGACTGGAGAGAATATAGTAGAAGATTCAAGAATAAATGATATCATACAGCATGGATCACACATGTTGACCTCATATTCTACACATGGTGGTTTAGGGTAGGATGCATAGTAGTTAGCATGGACCACCTGTAGGACTATATAAGTAGGCTAGTTTGTAGAAGAGTTCTCTATCGAGTTCTCTTGTGTTACTCAATACAAGAGTTGTTCTATTGCTTAACCCTAAGAGCTTTAGTTCATAATATTAGAACTCGATTCCCATCTCTGGACTACTTAACACTAGCCCTCCAAACCAACTTACTCTTTATTCATCCTTGACCAAGAGTCAATACAGACCCTTAGTCAAGAAGATATAGTCAGACCCTAGACTCAAGGAGCACACTAGTTAGGCAGGGGAAGCCTAGCCATCTGTTTGTACCAAAGCCCACTGGTACACGGTAGATGTATCACCTTTTGTGGATGTATTCTGTATCTTTTCTTCATATCAGCCTTGTGCTACAGACCCACTTGTGGTTTGTCTACACAGAGAAACAGCAGCCATTCTTAAAACATCACTTAGAGTAGAATGGTCTTCTTAGACCAAAATCATTTACCATTCTATTAGGGCAGTAGTCAGCAGTAGTTAGTAATTGTGTAGGCAGGACAAGAAGAGGACCTGCTATTACATACAGAGATACTGTCATCTTCAGAATACGAGACAGAGAGTGAAACCAGCACGGGTTCTGCTCTCCCCTTATATATATCACTATCACCACCATCACCACCACTGCTATCATCATCACTCTCCCCCATTGACTTACCTCCCTCTTATCCTAACATAAGTCAAATCAATTTACACGAGATTATCTGCCAGCAACAGGAACAGCTAGCAGCAATGCAGGCACAGATACAAGCCCTACTTGCAGCAACAGGAGGAACAGGAAGTGCAGAGAGAGGGGCAACGGGGTCCAACATGGAACCTCATATAGAGGTGGCTAAGCCAGCCATCTTCAATAGAGAAGCAAGAAAGGTGGGAGGATTTGTAACCACATGTAGACTATATTTAAGGATGAAGATGAGAGAAGCGACGGTAGAAGAACAAGTGTTTTGGATCTTGTCACATGTGCAGGGAGGGTCAGCGGATATTTGGAAAGAGAATGTGATGGAGGAACTGGAGGTGGGGGAAATAGTATATGAAACAGCAGAAGAATTTTTGACAGTATTAAGGAAAGAGTTTGGTGGAGGAGAAGAGGAGTCAGTCAAGACAGTGGAGTTGAGAAAATTAGAGCAGAGAGGAAGAATGATGGAAGAATTTGTGCAGGAGTTTAAGAGGGTAGCAAGAGGTAATGGATATGAAGGGAGACCATTGGTGGAGGAGTTTAAGAGGGGAATAAATGGGGAAATAAGGAGAAAGTTGATGGAGGCGGAAAATCTACTAGCCTTTATAGAACAATGGTACAGAAGGGCAACGGCCCTCGACAAAAACTGGAAAGAGAGCAAGAGAGAGGAAGAAAGGCTAAGAGGGAAGAAAGAAATGGGAGGAGGGACTTCTAAGCAGGAGCAACGACAAATATTGCCATGACTATTAGTGTGGCAAAGGAGGCAAGTACCTCCTCAGCAAGCAACAATAGGGCCTGTTCTGATGGAGGGAGTAGAGAGGACAAACATGATAGTGGTAAGGAGAGCAAGGCAAGAGGTAAGGATTCCTCCTAGGTAGGATCCCTATGCAATGGAGGTAGACCGGGAGAAGAACTGCTATGCCTGTGAGGGTTTTGGGCATATGGCCCACCACTATAGGAATAGGGGAAGAGGGAGGCCAATGGATGGAAGGAGGGTGGAATATAGAGGAGGAAGATTTGAGAGTAACATCAAACAAATTGGACATTTAAAAGAGATGAAGAACTTAGAAGCCCTCGACTAAGTTCTTGTAATAAATATAGTGTATTAGCTACAGAAATAAATGCTGATGTACCAAAATTAGAGGGAATTAAGAAAGTAGAAGTAAGAAAGGTAGAGGGAAGAATATTGAGAGAAGTAACAGTGAAGATTGGGTTGGAAAGGATAGATACTCAGGAGGGAATAATGGTGGAAGCTTTATTGGATAGTAGAGCAACTGGGTTGGTCATAAGCTCAGAATTTGCTAGGAAATAGGATTTCAAGTTGAAGAAGTTGGAGAGGCCAATGAATGTGAGAAATGTGGATGGGTTGCTTAATAAAGAAGGACCAATAGAAAATACAGTGGAGGTTAATATTTATTATTAAGGACATAGGGAGAGGATAGAGATTGATGTTATTGGAGGACAAAAGTGGATGGTAATTTTGAGAATGCCATGGCTAGCATACCACAATCCAGAAATAGATTGGAGAATAGGGGAGGTGAAGATGACGAGGTGTCCAGAGGAATGTGGAAAGCAGTGAAGGCTGGTATAGGGGAAGTTGGGATGGGAGAAGCAAAAGGAAGAGGAGGCAAGGGAGGAGGCTGGGAAAAAGAGAGAAGAAAAGGAGAAGAGGAAAATGAAAAAGGGGAAGACAATAGAGGTAAAGAAAATAGCAGAGGAATGGGAGATATAGGATGAAGAAGTGGAAGTAGCAAGATCAGAAGTGGAAGCAAAGAAGCTGGTACCAGAGAGGTTTCATGAGTGGATAAAAGTGTTTAGGAAGAAGCAATTGGAGAGAATGCCGACAAGGAAAGTGTGGGATCATGTGATAGATGTAAAAGAGGAGTTTGTTCCGAAGAAGAGAAAGATGTATCCGCTGTTGAGAGAAGAGAGGGGGGAGGTAAGGAAGTTTATTGAAGAGTAACTAAGAAAAGGATATATCTGACTATCAAATTCACCACAGATGGCACCGGTATTCTTTATAGGGAAAAAGGACAGAAAAAAAAGAATAGTCCAGAACTATCAATACTTAAATGAATAGACCATTAAAAACAACTACCCCCTGCCATTGATATCAGATGTACTGGAGAATATCAGTACAAAAAAGGTGTTTACAAAGATGGATTTGAGGTGGGGTTACAACAATGTGAGGATTAAGGAGGGGGATGAATGGAAAGCGGTGTTTACTACACCAGAGGGGTCCTTCAAACCTACAGTGATGTTTTTCAGATTGACAAACTCTCCAGCAACATTTCAGGCTATGATAAATGAATTGTTGAGAGATTTAATTAATACTGGAAAAGTAGCAGTGTTTATAAATGATGTGATAATTGGAATGGAAATGGAAGAAGGGCATAATGAACTGGTGGCAGAAGTCATTAAAAGGTTGGAGGAAAATGATCTATATGTGAAACCAGAGAAGTGCAAGTGGAAAGTCAGAGAAGTAGGATTTTTGGGAGTGATAATAGGACTGGAAGGAATTAAGATGGAAGAAGAAAAGGTGAAGGGAGTGTTAGAATGGCTGACACCAAAGTGTGTCAAAGACATGCAAAAATTCTTAGGATTGGCAAACTACTATTGTTGATTCATTGAAGAATTTGCATCAATAGCAAGGCCATTACACGATATGGTGAAAAAAGATAGGAAGTGGGAGTGGACAGAAAAACAGGAGAAGGCATTCAAGGAATTGAAGGAGTGATTTACAAAGGAACCGGTGTTGGCAGCACTGGATATAGATAAAAAAATGAGAATAGAGGTAGATGCATCAGATTATGTGACAGGGGGAGTATTATCAATGGAATGCGAGGATAGTCTGTGGAGACCAGTGGCTTTTCTTTCCAAGTTATTAAACAAAACAGAAAGGAACTATGAGATCCATGACAAGGAAATGTTAGCCATCATTAGAGGACTAGAAGCATGGAGACACTTACTGGAAGGAGCGTAGTTCAAATTCGAAATCTGGACGGATCATAAGAATTTGAAGTATTTTATGAAGGTGCAAAAATTAAACAGGAGACAAGCCAGATGGGTATTATATCTGTCTCGGTTTGACTTTACCTTGAAGCATGTGGTGGGAACTAAGATGAGGAAAGCAGATGGACTTAGCAGAAGAGCAGACTGGAAGGTAGGAACAGAAAGGGATAATGAAAATCAGGTATTTATTAAGGATAATTGGATTTGTAGCATGCAAGAAGTAATAGTAGAGGGACCAGAAGTAGAATTATTAGAAAAAATAAAAAAAGCAAGGAGTAAGGATGAGGATGTAGTTAGAGTAGTAGAGGAGATGAAGAAGGTAGGAGTAAAGGAGTTACAGGGAAATGAGTGGTAGATAGAAGGAGATCTAGTGTTAAAGGAGGAAAAAGTATATGTACCAAAAGATGAGGAATTGAGAGTGGAAGTAGTCCAGTTACACCATGATGTACCAGCAGTTGGACATAGAGGAAGATAGAAGACAGTGGAATTAGTGACGAGGAATTACTGGTGGCTGGAGATAACAAGGGATGTTGGAAGGTACGTGGAAGGATGTGACTTATGTTAGAGGATAAAGAATAGGACGGAGGAACCAGCAGGGAAGTTGAAGTTAGGTGAGGTGCCAAAGAAACTGTAGTTGCACCTAATAGTAGATTTCATTACAAAACTACCGATAGTGGCAGGAAAGGATGCAATTCTAGTAGTGTGCAACAGATTATCCAAAATAGCACACTTTGTGGCAACAACGAAAGGAATGTCAGTAGAGAGATTTGCAAGGTTATTCCGAGACAACATATGGAAGTTGCATGGATTACCGGAAAGCATAGTATCGGATCAGGGACCTCAATTTGCGGCAGGTTTGATAAAAGAGTTAAATAGGATGTTAGGAATAAAGACAAAGTTGTTAACAGCATTTCACCCATAAATGGATGGGCAAATGGAATGTATGAATCAGAAGTTGGAGCAGTATTTGAGGTTCTTCATGGAGAATAGGCAAAACGACTGGCCGGAGTGGCTGGCATCAGCTGAGTTCGCAGTGAATAATAAGACTCACACTGTAACTAAGGTGTCACCATTCATAGCAAATTATGGGAGAGAATTAAGAATGGGAGGGGACATAAGAAAAAAGGGGAAGGTAGAGAGTGTGACAGAATTTGTAGAAAAAATGAAAAAGGTGCATGAGGAAGCAGCAGCAGCACTAAGAAAAACACAAGAAGAGATGAAGTGATATGCAGACAGAAGTAGAAGAGAAACAGAAGAGTGGAAGAAGGGAGACAGAGTGATGCTAAGTATAAAGGACTTAGTATTTAAGGAAAGACCAGTATGGAAGTTGACGGAAAGATATGTGGGGCCATATGTGATAGAGGATATAGTATTGATAAATGTGGTAAAATTACAATTACCAAGTTCGATGAGAATTTATCTGGTAGTAAATGTGAGCCAGATAGTTCAATATAAGGAGCAAGTAAAGGGACAGAAGAGTGAGGAAGGAAAACCAGTGGAAGTGGAAGGGGTTGAGAAATAGGAGGTGGAAAAAATTCTAAATAAGAAAAAAATAAGAGAAGTAGAGAAGTACTTGATGTGGTGGAAAGGGTTCACAGCAGAAGAAGACACATGGGAAAGAAAAGAAAATTTGAAAAATGCAGAGGAAGCCTTAGAAGAATTCAAAGGGAGAATGAATGCAGAAATTAGGAGACAAGAAAAAATAGATATGGTGGAGAAAAGAGACTTCAGAAGGGAAAAACTACTAGGGAAGTTTACAGCGAAGATGTTGTATAGGTGGGATGATGGAAAATTTGAAGAGGAAAATTTGAAGAAGCTGGAAAGAAATTGGAGAAGGTGGAAAGCAGTTTCTCCAGAAGAGAAACCTTAAGAGGGGGGTAATGTCAAGTTTACAAATGATAGACTTAGTTTTTACTCTATTTTATTTTTTATTTTTATTTTTCTCTTTAATTTAGTTTTCTATTTTCTATTTTTAGAACAACTAGGGTTAGGGTTGATTGGTCATGCCATCACATCAGTCACAACTTGATGGCATAGTCACAAGACAAATCACGAGACTGGGGAGAACATGGTAGAAGATTCAAGAACAAATAGTATCATACAGCATGGATCACACATGGTGGTTTAGGGTAGGATGCACAGTAGTTAGCATGGACCACCTGTAGGACTATATAAGTAGGCTAGTTTGTAGAAGAGTTCTCTATCAAGTTCTCTTGTGTTACTTAATACAAGAGTTGTTCTATTGCTTAACCCTAAGAGCTTTAGTTCATAACACTCTACTTCCCACTCTTCCTCTTTGTTGATAATAACAGAGTCTGGAGGTAGCTTTGAATGTCTTCTAGGTATAGGATTCTTGAAGATGGTGGTAAGCTTGATGATATAAAACACCAGGTATAGTCTTTGTAGTGCAAGAGAGAGTTTCAAACAATATAATATAGATCTCATATAGGTCTCACTTGTTTTTCTATCATGTAAGGCTTAAGACAGTGGTGTGACAGTTTGGCAAAGGAATGGGTTGTATAGATGTCTGGAGAGTATAAGAACATTTTATCACCATATTTGAGTGCTAGGATGAGAATGTAATATTAATTATAATACTTGGTCATGTTGTTCTGAGATTTCTGGATAGTAGACCTTGCTTTCTCTAGTGTAGACTTCATTCTTTCTATAAACTTGAAGACACTTTTTAATTTGGACTCATGTTTGTAGAGTTCAAAACCTATTCACAGGAGCTGTCCAGTGTTGAGGAGGAAGGATAGCTGTTATATTGAAGAGTACACATAGTTGTTATGATAGAACTCTGCCATAGGAAGGAGGTTATACCAATCACTCTGTTATTCATTCAAAAAGGTCTAAAGATACTAGTCAAGCTCCTGGTTCACTTATTTGGTTTGCACATCTAACTATAGATGCCAGGTCATAGAAGAGGTGATTCCAAGAAGGCAGTATAGCTCCTTAGTAAGGAGTACAATAAATTGTAGGCCTCTATCTGATACCACACAATCAGGAAGACTATGGAGGTTCCATACATGATATAGGAACAACCTTACTATATTCTCTGCAGTGACAGTGGTGTAGGTCAAAATGAAATGTGCCCTTTTGGAAATAGAGTATACTACAGTTATGACTGCATCATACCCTGATGATTCTAGAAGTTCTACTACAAAGTCCACACTGATGGTATCCCACTATATATTTGGTATAGCCAACAGTGTTAGTTTTCCAAGTGGTAAGTGCTGGATTAGCTTGGTCCACAGACACAGGTCATAGGTGCTGATGTACTGACCAACATATATAGACATTTGAGGCCACCAGTAACTCTGAGACACAAGTTCTAACATTTTCCAGTATATGTCTGAAATATAAATCTTACCATGAGATGACAAAAGGCTATTTGTCTCAGCCCACTCCAACAAATACATTGACTTCACTAAGGACTATTGGAGCTCTTTTGCAACCTTAGCCACTGGTTCCTCATAAGGACCAAGCCTGTTATTTTATTGGATGTCTGTTAGAAGACCTTTTTCCTCATCTTAAAAATCCATCCTATCTAGTGTACAAACTGCCAGCAGTTCTGGTTTGAGCAAGACCATTTTTTCATTGTTATGCATCCCATTACTATGGTCCAGTCATTAAGAGAGTGTATTAGATTTTCTCATAGACTTGCTTGGACAAT
>JAJOHK020000985.1:0-17177 GCA_022457215.2 Leucocoprinus gongylophorus
ATGTGCCTTTTAATGGTTCAGAGTTGCTCAAGTATCATTAGTGCAGTATACATGCTGCTTATACATGTTGCTCTTTGTTGAACAGGACTAGCACTCAACTTTCTTATATAGATAATGTAAAATGCTCACAGAGCATTCTATCTCTATTTTCTATATTTCATTTATTTCCATTCTACCAGTTACTGGTGTTCTGGACCATTGACATTTTCTATATCTCTTCTCTCAGTCATCTACCTTTTACTGGTGACTCCTGGGGTGAGATAGATTCCTAGTGTACATCCTGTCTAATGATACTTATGACTGTGTTACAGTCCATTAGATAATACATGAGATGATTTCTGAGATACTTACAGTCTACTACTTAGGGTATATAAACCCCAGCAGATACATTGTCATTAACTAGTTCAAGTTATACACTTGTCTTATACCTATGTTGTTTACATTCAACCAAAATAAAGATATGAAAAGGAAAAAGAAAAAGGACATTAAATGAAAAAACTAGCATCCAAGCTTTGCATATCTGACATAAAGATACAGAACTATATTTACTACTATATATACCTATGGACTATAAGGAATAATTAAGATATCCTTGAGAAAATAATAAGAAGAGAATGAGGAGAACATGAGGATATTTCTACTACTACATAAGATACTGACTGATAAAACATGAGGAAAGCATATAGTATAGTTAAACATGGTTCTTATAAAAGACTTTGGAAAAATTCTGAGAGAGAGTAGCAACTACATAAATGTTAAGAGTGGAAAGTTTAAAGAGTAGACTATCAGATAATAACAATCATCTAACTCTTCTTTATACTACATTAGAGTCCACTAGGAATTTCCTTCATCTTTAAAATCTTCTACCTGTTGTAGCAACCACTCATCACTCAAGGACAAATGATCTCACAACGAGCAAAGCTCTCAGTAGGGCTATCAAGTAAAGAGTAGGGGAATTACAAGAGAACTTGACAAGGAGCCCTCGCTGCATTGCTCCTCTATTTATATAAATTACATGTGGTCCATGCTACAACAATATTACTCCTGCCCTAATGTCCATGCATCGTCCTCATGTTCTATTACTCATCCACATGTGTTTTCCATAAGGCCACTATGCTTCCTACATGTGCCCTGATGTCATATCTTTAATATCCGCTGTATATGTGCACACCATGTGTACACCATGAGGAACCCATGTCTCTTGACGTCACTCCTAACCCTAACTCCTTCTAGACTCTTCCCGATCCTTCTAAACCCTAAGTCCTTCCAGACCGTTCTAGCCTCTGTCACATGACTTCCAGGTCACATGCCTATCTCCTATCCCTTTGTCCATTGTAGACTAATAATATACTACTGTCCTATATCTGTCCACTAACCCTAACCCTAAAGTCTGTCCACACACTCGTCTTATAACACTACCTACCTGGAAAAAAGACTAAACTAGCAAGTTTCTAAAGCTTATATCTAATATTTCTCAGTATTTTAGATATTCTAGTAATATAAACAATATGTTAGGCATTTTGTCATTATGATCTCTCTCTTCTGCCAATTAACCTCAAAATTATATACTTTAAACCAAGTGAAGCTGAAAATAAAGTTTTATTTGTTTAGACTGGAAACAATAAGGAGGGCCTGTTCAGAGTGTAACTGGTGTAGTAGTACTACATTAATAACCTCAGATATCTGGCTATCTTCATTAGAGATGCTGTTTATATTGTATATGAGCATGAGTTCCAAGAGCTTACAAGTATTCAAGCAGTGTTTCTCTACAAAGCTTTGGTTAATGAAGATTCTAGTAGTACTAGAGTTATCTCAAGCATGTATAGACACAGACTTGGCAGTGTCAGTAGTTTCTAGAAAGATAGAAAGGTATAAGAAAGTCTTATAGGCATTGAGAGTATTGATAATAGAATATGGTAGAAGTCTTTTCTCTCACTTGAAGCATTTAACAAGAACTACAGAGATAGTAAATGAACAAATAGGTGCATCAGAAATGTTACTGTCATTATCAGTATATTTTTCTATCTCAACTGCAGTGAACTTATTCACTAGTGACTAAAGTACACAATTTGCTAGTTACTCTATGCAAAATCCTGTCTATAAATGTTCTTACTAATTTTTTTTAGCTTTGTAGGCTCTAGTGGCTGAGCTATTTCAATATTCTTTAACATTTTCATATCTTCCATTAATTCCTCCCATTACTCAGCAGTTAGCTGCTAAATATCCAACCTTACTAGGCAATCATAGACTACATGGTTCAGATTCTCATAGTAGTAATATTCTTTAACAAGAATAATACAGAATTTGCAAGTTATATCCACATCTATAAGGATATCTAAAGAAAGGGCTGTCAGTACTTGTCATAAAGAGAGTGAAGAGACAGTAGACAGTTGCTTTGGAAAAGAAATGACCAAAGAACTTTACAATAGTCTGGAGTTAAAGAAAAGAAAGTCTCTATAGAACTTGATTACTAAAGTTGTAATTAGCTTCTAATATAAGTGATAGAAAGTCATCTAAGTAGTCTTCTACTGCATGGCTCCTCTGATAATATATCATTTCCTTCAGTTTATTAACAGCTTTAGCAATAACATTGATGAAAAAGAAGTACTTTTAGAAGAGCTATTCAAACTCAGACTAGATGGTGATGAGAAAAGTATTTGTGGTTGACTTCTTGCAAAAAATCTCTTCTAACTATTTGGAGATATATCATGGTATGCTCAAACTCTTATATTTTATTTTATTTTATTTTATTTGTTTTTTCTTTTTCTTTTCTTTTCTGTTTCTTTTATATTTTGGACAATGAAGAGGCATGTGACCATGGTCACATGATGTGTCACATAACATTATATTATAGATCTAGAAAATTATAGAAAAAACTGGAAAGAATAACATCAAGATATATATCTATAACCTACCAACCTTATAGTATACTTATGGATAATACATGAATCTTAGAGTAGAGTTATTTATTGTTAGCATGAACCATGTGTTAGTAGTATATATAATATAGGAATATATCAGAGACTCTTTGTTGAGTTCTCTTGTAATCTCTACAAAACTCTTGTGATTTAAAACTACTTTAGTATATTATTGATTATTTTGATTAGTAGTTGTCACAACAAGATATAACCACTCTTAAATAAGAATAATGCCTGCAGAATTTTATTCTAGTTAAAAGCAAACTATTTAGCAGATAGATAGATATACAAGAAGCAGAAGCTCAAAAAAGTCTTGCTAGTCTAATAAAAATAGTACATAGAGCCTAGAGCAATAGAAAGTATTTTAGGGTATGAGAAAGTTAGTAGAGAATAAATATTTTATTATAAATAGAAATATCTGCTATTATAGGAGTAAAGTTTGATATAGAGGCTTGTAGGTCTCTTAGTTGGATTATAAAGCTCATTATAAAATGAACTACTCACTTATTTGTAATATCTGAACCTTAGATATACTCTCAGACATTTAAAAGTGATTTAGAAGTTTAATAATAAAGATCAATATAGATATCAATAATGATAAGGGATAATTAATAATAATTGATAAATAATATTATTAAGTCTAAAGTCTAATTTTCAATATATTACTTCTTTCTCTTATACCACTATCTTGTATAGTAATATCTAAAAGAGAACTAGTGAATATATCTTCTTTTACTCAATACTTAGCTATGTTGTAGCAACCACTAATCACAAAGAATAATAGTAGCATAACGAGTAAATCTCTCAGTAGGATATCAAGTAGGGATTATAAGAGAACTCAACAAGAAGTCCTCAATATATTGCTACCCTATTTATATTATAGATACATGGTCTGTGCTAATAATAAATAACTTTACTCTAATGTCCATATGTCATCTATGCTTTCACTATGTATTAACCTCATATCTTCCATAAGAACACTATACTATATATATGTATCCTAACATCATCCTTCTAGTTCTTTCTCCTAAAATTTAAGCCTATGACCTTACATTATATGATATGTCATATAACTACAGTCATGTACTTCTTCATCATCAAAATAAAAGAAAAAAGAAAAAGAAATATTAAAAGAAAAGAAATATTAAATTAAGAAAAATAGATAAAAGCAAAATAAAATTGTTAGTATCCTAATGTACTATAACAAGCTACATCTTTCTCAATAAATCACAACTGCATTTCTGGAGACATTAACATAGATACATCAAGAGATAAATCTAATTTACTAAGCCCTAACTCTTCTAGAAAGTCCTTAACTCACTTAGCTATGTTCTCTATCTCATATGTAGACAAAATAGAGGCACAAAACCTTTGTCTGTCTTAGGATGAACAAGTGAGCTTCATAAGACTTTCAACATTTGGATGTTATTCTCAATGAAAAGAGAGATTATAACCAAGACAAGGCTATTAGATCTAACAACTCCTTTTTACTACAAGGTGAGAATACTAATAATAGCAATATAAACATGAGCCATTCTTATAGCTTAGAAACATCTTTTATTTCTTATAGAAACAATCAATCTACCAATTCACATGCATGGGATGGCCACATTACTCTTATTTCAATCTTTGGAAGTTCCAAAGCTATCTCCATTAATATTAGGAATATTGAATTTTATTTCTGTTGTATAGCTGACTATATATCTAACAGAAAGCTCAAAAATAATATAGAAAAGGATATTCCATATATTGTAGATTTTGGATAGGCTACCTAGACTTTTATATCATCTATCTATAAAGCTAGTTGGGATGTCTTGAAAACAAACAACCATGACTTAATCTTTTGGTAGAAAATTTCAGTCAAGTTTATCCCCAAGGTGATTCCCAACAAATCAAAAAAGAAGTCAGAAAGATATTCATTTCTAAACTGGTAAATATTTCAAACCTCTCTCCACTAGTTTCTCTCAAGCCTTTTAAGAAAGAACTGAATAAATCTAAATATTATAGTAATAAAAGTAACAAATTGACTAATATTGCTAACAATGGAAACAGATGAACTTATACTCAAGCTTCCTCTCCAAGTGTCAAAGAAGTTCTAAAAATCAAGGAAAACTTCCTAAACCTTTCTTCATAAAAGATCAAGAATATTTACAAGGTGATTAACAAGCTGAGCAAAACAAAGCTATACATCAACATGACTACTAAGGGCCCATCCTGAAGACAAATCATTGTTCTAATAGGCAATGGTAACATTTTCAAATTTATATCATTTTCAAGTGACCATATTATTAATATAAACAGAAATCTCAAAAACATAAAGTCTGATATCATGACCAACTTCATTTGTTCTGACTATTGCAGCCTTATTATTACCACCAACAAGGTTGTATCCACCTCCAATCTTACTACTATTAAGAGTTATATCAAGAAAGTTAACAACATTGAATCAAGCAACATTATGTCTCCTTGACTTCCACAGTCTAAATTCTATTTGAAGATTATTGGTATTTCTTATTTGATGGAGTTTCTATCAACTCCAGCATACAGAAATCTATTATCAAAAATATCTATATCTTCAACAATGTAACACTCACCTTCAAACTAAGAGTCATTAATGTTAGTAGCTTCATCACTACTATACAAGATGCCAACATGAATCCTAAGATTTCATAGTATAAGAACTGCTGGAAATGGTGCCACACTATATTCTCATATTGTATGCAAAGCTTAAAATATGTCAAGTGCAATAGTCCATACAAATTCAAACATCACTGCCATTTTGCTTGGTGTTACAAGACTAGCTTCAAGACTAATCCCTCTCATTTTGAAATGAAACAGAATGAACCATGCCCTCATAACTTCAAATGTCTGAACTATAAAGACAATCAATAAGCAGACTCCAACACTTACTCTTTCTAGAGGTACTACTTCAATAAGAAGTAATATTCAAAGAAGTATTAGGAACTCCATGAAAACAGGAACAAATCAATTTGCTTAGTTGTGGAACTAAATATGATTATAAAGAATCTCAAAGTTTTCTTGCAAAATGTTCAAAAAAACAAACTTCTCACTAACAATTTATTGTGAAACAACCCTAACACATGTTGTCTATATAATAACTATCTATGGAACATGAGATATTGATTATAATAGATAGCTTCATTATCTTTTAAGAAAAACTTTTGAAAAAAAAACACAAATATTTTTTGTAGTTACAATATTATTTCTTTCCTTACTCAATCAGTTTGGACTTGTTATTGAATGTGGAAAATCTGAAGTATTTCATTTTTCTAGATTATATAAACTCTTTAACCTACTCTCACTAGACCTCAGCTGTTTTGGAGGTTTCATTCTTAAATCCAAGAACATCTGGTGTTACTTTAGGTTTATTTTCAACAAAAAGCTATTCTTCTAACAACATATCAAGTTTTACTCAATAAAGTGCTATTGACTATCAAGTACATAAAAATACTCAGAAACTCTATACAAGGTCTTTTTCCCTAACAGAAATGCCTCCTCTATAGAATATGTATGCTTCCCATTATACTCTACAATCTTCTTTTGTGGTATTAAAATAAGGCACCACTTTCATACCTACTTAAAAAGCTCAGGAAAATACAATATAAAGCTGACTTATGGATTCTAAATGCTTTCCACACTTTCTCTTCCTAGGAATAGAAGCCATTGCAGGTCTAATTCTGATCCATTTACACCTTCAGAAACTTGGTGGAAGGTTACAACTCAGAATGGCTACTCTTCTGTCCAATCATACCATCAAATTCCTTTTCAAACACAAACATTCTAATAAAGCATGTCTACACTAACTTTCTTTGGAAAATATAACTTTCATACAATACCTCAAAATCAAGAGTTCTATTGTAAATGCAAATAATTGTCTGAATAAAAATTTTCTATCATTTGATACTCTTAACAGTGAATTCTTTTCTAGAAATAAACTAACTAACTCTTTCTTAAATTACCTTTCATTTCACATTATGAACCACAAATATAAGGAAAGTAAAAACTCTCATCTTTGTATACTTGATAAAATTATTTTTGAAGTCTCATTAAAAGCTAACTTAGTTATCATTGTATCAGATACTAGTATTAAAAATAATATTGCTAATTCCATTAACCATATTCATTCTTGCTCTAATCCTATCAAGAAGATACTCCACCATGCTATTAATATCACCACAAATAAAGCAGAATTATTCACAATCAGATGTGAGATTAATCAGACTACTCAACTTTCTAACATTTCCTATATCATTATTATCACTGACTCTATCCATATAGCTCAAAGAATCTTTGATTTTTTTACTCATCTTTATCAATTGTAATTAATTGCTATTTCTAAAGACCTTAGATCATATTTCAATAAACACTCAAACAATTCCATCAAATTCTAGGATTATCCAAGCAACAATAAGTAACCACTTCACATATTTGTTAACTATAACACTAAAAAGTTCAATCTCCATCCTCTTTATCTTTGCAAGATGTTATGGGACTTTAGCAAGAAGTGATAATTATATCAAAAATTGGTGAATGATCTTTTAGGTGTCTGATTTTAAAAGAAAATAATTTCTCAATCTACTAAACAACAAACTCAATACCATTGTATCCTTGTATATCAATGGAGATCTGTGGATTAAGCATTTTGAACATTCAAATTTGTTATATACAAGAGCTATGAGAGCAATTACCAATCATACTCTGATTGGTGAATATCATCTGAGATTCTTTTCTAAAGATTTTAGTTGTCCATGTAGTTTATATCTAATAGTCAGTTTGTCTTATTTCTTGAATATAACCTGAATGCTTTCTCTTTCAGAGAAGGTATTACATAGCAGAGCTATTTCTTTACTTGTTTAGTAGCTAGATTACCCTTTCTTTTGTCTTTTTCCTTTTCCTTTTCACTTCTTTTTCTTTTTCTTTCCTTCTTTTATTGTCTTATTCCCATGTAATGTAGTTATGTTGTAGCTACTGCAGTCTGCTCTTGTACTCTGTGTAATAAATTGTTGATTTTTTAAACAAAAAAGTCTAATTTTCAAACATAGAAGTATATATACAAAATAGTAATAGTCTATACACAAGCTATCTCCATCATATGATCAAAACTCATATCTGATAGAACTGTTATCTGTCATAGCAGATATTAGGCTAATTTTGGAAAGTAACTAATTATATCACTATATTAATATACTTGTATCTCTATGAATACTGATTTCTATATAATATATGATAAATTATCAGAGATAGTTTGATGAGTGCTTTCCAATGCAAGTTTGATCATATAAATTCATCTAATAGTTCCTGAGATAATAGCTAATGAAACTTATAGCTACTGATTGTTATAAGATGATAAAGTGTGGACAGACTTTGATAAGATATAAATAGAACAGTAGTATTTTATTAGTCTACAACAAGAGAAGACACATGACCTGGAAGTCACATGACATTATGTCATAGGATCTAGAGCAGTCTAGAAGGGCCTAGAAGGGTCTATGGGCTAAAAGAGTCTAGATAATGATGTTAAGGAGCATGTTAATCACATTACTACTACATGGTGTATACATGGTGCACTCATGGATGATGCATGGACTTTAGGGTAGAATGCACAATCATAGCATGGACCATTTGTAAAAGTATATATAAAGTAGCAATATAGTAGGGACTCCTTGTTGAGTTCTCTTGTGAAATTCCTACTTGATAACCTACTGAGAGCTTTACTTGTTAGTGCTGCTATTAGTCACTGGACTAGTGGTTGCCACAACACTAATAGTCTGATATCTCAGTGATTTGTTATTACTTTTGTATATTCTATATATATATATAAATAGCCCTTATTTAGGGCTTTCCAGTACAACTTGGTTTGTAAGACTAGTCTACTAGTTATAAAAATAAAAGTTGAATGAAGTTTGTAATAGGCTGTCAAGAATGTTATTAGTGAATATTTTTGAGATATACTAGTACTTAGCTACTTCTACTTCTCTCAAATAGTATTAGAGAATATCTAAGATCTCATTAGTAAGAATGAGATTTATAAAGTAATTATAAGAAGATTAGTCTTACTTGAGGAGTTATAATTGTCTAGAAACTCTAGATGATATTTGAGTAAGGTATTTTACTGTTACACTACTACCATATATACTATAGTAGAATGGTCCAAGTACATGGTCTATATACTTGACCAATTAATTACTATAATTAACTAAATAACTATAATATTACTATAGCAGACTAGATAATAGAGATCAGAATAAGATAGGAATGGTTATCAGTTTATCAGAAGCTAGTCTAGGTAATGACTAGTCTAGAAGCATAACTAAGCCTCTGTAGAGTGAATCTGAACTTATAGTATTACTAATATCTCTTGACAATAATCAGTCTAAATAACTATTATATGAGAAAAAAAGAAAAGAGAAATTAAGACATGAAGTAGGTAATCTAAGACTACCAGACTTTCAATATATCAAGTTAGGGCAACTAGACAAAGACTGGTAATTCTTTAGAAAGTTCTAAGAAGTATATTTACTCAAAAGCACAGAGGAACTTACCTTTAGAAAGTTCCAAGAAAACACAATCTAATAAAATAATACTGATATAACTAGAAAATCATAACCAAGTAGTTAAAAATTCAAGTAGAAGTATCTAGAAAAATTGCCAAAAAAGAAAGAAAGCTTATAATAGTAATAACCAGAGAGAAATAGTACTAGTTTTTTTAGAATTGCAGCTTAAATTTTAACTGCAGAGAGTGTTGATAATAGTCTGAAGAGAGTTGTAAAGTTTAGCAGAGAAGAAGCATTAACTACAAAAAAATAGAAAAACTGTGGGTTTTAACAATATTTGAATGCTCAAATTTTGGTTAAAAGTAAGTTTCCTAATAGAAGTAGTATATAGGATTGAGAGTAATATAAAATATTTCTGAGTACAAAGATGTCAGTTGGAAAAAAAAGTTTTATAAAAGAGAGAGTATGTTATAATGTATAATATATCTATTTTTATATATACTAAGCTAGTGGTCTATACTACACAAATTTTAACCTACTCTAAAAACTATATATTGTTACAAACTTCATTCAGCTTGTATCTCCACAACCAGTAGACTGATTTTAACAAACTAAGTTGTACTGGAAAGCCCCAAATGAGGGCTATCTGCACATATATGAAAGGTATAAAAGTGACAACAAATGACTGAGATATCAGACCATCAGTAGCTATAAAAGCTTTGTCTGCTAATATCTCATGAATGGCTAAACGGATTCACATAATTGAACTTGCGTTGGAAAGTGCTCATCAATCTGTTATCAACAGTATATGATACATCTCAAAGTAATAAGTATTGGTAGAAATACAAGCATATCAATGTAGTAACACAATTAGTTGCCTTCTAAAATTAGCCTGACAGCTGCTATGAGAGATGACAGCTCCCATCAGGTATGAGTTTTGATCATGTGATAGCAATAGCTTGCACACAGACTATTACTCTTTTATATATATACTTCTGTGTCTAAGAATTAGATCTCAGACTTAATAATATCAATTTACATTAATTATTCTTGTTGATACTACTCATCATCTATTATCATTATCTTCTTATACTGAACCTCTGAAACACTACTAAGTTCAAGTATCACAACCAATGAGTAGCTTATTTGCAATATATATTATATATTATTAATATATAATATGACATTATTATTCTAGAATTTTCTATGTTCTTCTAAGTGATATATGATCATATAACTATGACTATGATATCATACTATAACTCTAAATTTTAGTCCAAAATAAGAAAATAAATAAAAATAAAATAAAAATGAGAAGAAATAAAAAGAAAAACAAAGTCCACTATCTTTAATTCTGACATTACTTCCTCTTCAAAGTTTCTCTCAAATTTCTTTGAATATTTGTTTTTAAACTTCCTATTATCTTATTTACATAATATCTTTGCTAAATACTTTTTTAGTAATTCTCCTTCTCTTTTCTCTACCATTTCTAACTTCTCTTGTCTTCTTTTATACTTAGTTTCTTCTCAAACTCTACTACTTCTTCTTTTGCATTTTCTAAATCTTTTTTTCTCTTCCATATATTGTTTTCTGCTGTGAACTCTTTCTATCATACCAAATACTTTACTATTTCTCTTATTTTTCTTTTGTTTAAAATTTTCTCTATCTCCTATTCTTCAACTTTATCTACTTTTATTAGTTTTACTTCTTCTACCTCCTATTTCCTTACTTGTTTCCTATATCTTACTACTTAACTATCATATCCTATTCTAGCTATATCTATCCCAATCTATGAATAATACTTCTTCCTCATCTACACTCTCTGACATTTTCCAGTATAAATTATTTATCTCTATTTTACCTCAAACATATTTGCTAGACTTTTACTAACTCCATGGATTTTGATCTCCAACATCCAAGAATCATTAGAAACCAGGATAACTTACTGAACAGTCTTCATTAAATAACTATTCTAAGCAATATACTTAGTATATAGAACTGATAGTTTATACTATAATAGCCTTATTCTAAAAATCAACCAAAATTAACACTATCTTCCAGTGTTGGCAATAGTACAGCTTACTACCTTTTAATAGCCTCATCTTTTTAGTTCCTAAGTATTTCTGAAATATGTGACTAATATAATTTATAAAGACACAACACATAAGCTAAAGTCAAAGGTTGTTCTGACTTTTACTTCTGTGTTCTCAGATAATGCTTACTTAACCATTTAGACTTCTAAGAAATTCTCATTAGATCTCAAATAACAAGATATAAACTATATTTAATATCAACTAACATTTACAACTAGATGAATTTTCATTGAAGTTGGTAATCATAATTTGACTATATTGGTAAATACTATCCTATTAATAATATATAAACCAATATATTGATTTACTAATTTTTTCACTAGTCTTTTTTGAACACTAAATCTTTTATGCTTAATATCATCTTATTTCTCTTCTTTTACTCCTCAGTTTCTTTTCTTTTCTTGTTTGCTTGCTATTATGACTTAAGTCTTTGAGTAAAACTTTTGTATTAAGTAACACAAAAAAACTCAATAGAGTTCCAAGTACAAGTTAGTCTACCTTATATATTTCAGACCATGGTCTATACACACACTACAACTAACCTACCCTAAAGTTCATATATTTTCTATAAGACTAGTATACTATTACTATACTATATAACATCATCTATTCCAGAATCTTTTATATTCTTCTCTATATCACATGATTATATAACCTGTGACCTGTGACACATAACATTATGTCATACTCCTTTTTCTAAGTCCAAAATAATAAAAATAAAAATAAAATGTAAAATAAAATAAATAGAAAAATAAAAATAAAAGAGTGAAAAAGATAAAATAGAGTTAAGTCCATTATCTACAACTCTAACACTTGTTGCTTCATCTTTTCTTGTGTTTTTCTTAACACTACCTTAATTTCTTCTTATACCTTCTTTATTTCTTCTACAAACTCTGTCACTTTCTCTACTTTCCCTTTCCTTTTAATATCTACTTCTATTTTCAACTTCCTACTATAATTTGCCATAAACAGCAATATCTTTGTTGCTGAATATATTTAATTCTTTATAGATTATAGATAGAAGAATTGGCTAGAATGGTCAATGATAGCTAAATTTGCAGTTAACAATACTATTTCAGTTCCTAATTCATTTGTGCCATCTATTCATCTGTTTGTAAATAAAAGAATATTAATAGCTTCATCTCAATTTTACTATAAACTAAGGTTTTCTATTTGATATTACACTTTCTGGCAATTTATGCAACTTTTATATATTATTTCTAAAGAACCTCACTAGTTTCTTTGCTAATATTTCCTTTATAGTTGCTACAAAATAAGCCATCTTTGACAATCTATCACAAACTACCAAAATTACATCTTTCTCCACTACTAATTGTAACTTAGTGATAAAGTCTACTATTAAATATAAATATATCCATAACTTCTCTAGTATCTTATTTGTTATTAACTTTTCTACTAGTATCTCTGTTCTATTCTTCATTATTTAACAAAAATCACATTTATTCACATATTTTCTAACATCTTTTATCACTTCTAACTACTAATAGTTTTATGTCATCAACTCTGTTGTCTTTCATTTCCCTTCATATTTAGCTGCTAGTATATCATGGTGTAACTGGATTATCTCTACTCTTAACTTCCTATTCTTTAGTATATATACTTTTTCTTCCTTCAATACCATCTCTCCTTCTATTTGCCATTTGTCTTCTCTTAATACTTTTACTCTAGCCTTCTTTATTTTCTTTACTATTCTATTCTCACTACTTCCTTATTCTTTTTTCTAGCTATTTTAATTTTTTAAATATATCTATATCTACTTCATGTTGTGGCAACTACTAGACACAAAGTCTAATAATCACACAAGTTAGCAAAGCTCTTAGTAGGCTATTAATATAGGGATTATAAGAGAACTCGACAAGAAGTCCCCACTATATTGCTACTCTATTTATATTACTTACATATGGTCTATACTATGACTATGCTTCTACTGCATATACTTACCCTAATGTTCATGTGTCATTGATGTGTACACCATGTGTACACTATGTAGTAGCAATGTAGTTAACATACTTCTTGATGTTATTATCTAGACTACTCTTGTCCTCTCTAGACTATTCTAGACTATAGATCCTTCTTGTCTACTCTAGACTACTCTAGGCTCTATGACATCATGTCATGTGACCTCTGTGTCACATACCTTCTTATCATTGTAGACTAATATAATAATGTTCTATACTAATATATATGAAAATGTCTTCTCATACTTCATCATCTCATAATACTTTAGTGTTATGATCTTTAATCCTTAGGGTTGGATATAAGAACAACTCTTGTATTAGAGAAATACAAAAGAACTTGATAGAGAGCCCTTTATAAACTAGTCTATCTTATATACTCCTACAGATAGTCCATGCTAGCTACTGTGTACCCTACCCTAAATGACCATGTGTAGAGCATAAGGCCAACATGTGGTGTTCATATTGTATGATGTCATTTTGTTTTAGAACCTTCTACTTCCTTCTCTCAAGTCCTATGATTAATGTTGTGACCACACTATCAGATGTGACTGATGTGACAGTGTGACAGATCACTTCTAACCCTAACCCCCAGTGTTCTAAAAATAGAAAAATGAAAAATAAATCAAAATCAAAATCAAAATGAGAAAGAAAATAAAAAGAAACAAAGTCTACTTCTTGTAATCTTGACATTCAGATCTTTCTACTACTACTTTTACTAGTTCTGAAATATATTCCTCTTTTTGGTTTTCATTATTGTTTTTTGTTCTCACCTTCCAATTTAGTCTTTTACTCAGTTTATCTATCTTTCCCATTTTTATTTCTGGTATATATTTTAGAGTAAAATACCCAACAAGCTTGTCTTCTGTTCAAATTCTGTACCTTTATGAAATATTCCAAATTTTCACAATCTGTCCAGACCTCAAACTTGAACTTAGCATCTTCTAGTAAATGTTTCTAGTTTTTCAACCCTTTAATAACTACTAAATTTTTCTAGTTTTATATATAAATCATTTTCCACTAATTTCTTTACTACTTCTTCTACCACTTCATCATGTTCTTCTCCCTCCTTTATTCCTACTATAACATTATCAATGAAACTTGCTACTTCTCTAGTATTGATCAAGTCTCATAAAATCTCATTCACCATTATGTTAAATATAGCTAGAGAATTAGTAAGTCCAAAGAACATTACTATGGATTTAAATGACTCTTCCAAAGTCATAAACACTGCCTTCCACTCATTTCTTTCCTTTATCCATATATTATTATACCCTTAACATAAATTTAACTTAGTAAATACTTTTTTCATACTAATATTTTCTACAATACCTAAAATCAAAGATAAAGAGTAATTGTTCTTTATGGTCTATTCATTTAAGATAAATTTGATATACCCTTTTCTCAATTGTTCTTTTATAAAAATTGCACATCTTTTCTCTCTCTTCTCTTAATAACAGATACATCTTCTCTTTCCTTGGTATAAACCCCTTCCTCACATCTATTGCATGATCTTACATCTTTCTTATCAGTATCCTCTCACTCATTTTCTTTCTAAAGACATAGATCTACTTGTGGAATCTTTAAGAAACCAATTTTCCTGTAACTTTGCTACTTTCTCCCCCTCATCCCAAATTTTCTGTTCTTCTGCTATCTTCTTTACTTCCATTATTCTCTCCTTTTTTGGTTTTCTCTTTTTCTTTTCATTCTTTTTTCTTTTCTTCTTCCTTCTGTTTTTACCACACTGGTTTTCTCTGCTTCAGTCTCTACTATTTCTCACATTCTTCTGGACATCTTGTTATCTTAACTTCTCCTGTTCTCTAGTCAATCTCAGAATCATAGCATACTAACCATAGTATTCCCAAAATTACACTTTACTTTTGCCCTCCTATCATATCAATCTCTGCTCTTTGTTACAAACTTCATTCAACTTATATCTCCATAACTAGTGGACTGATTTTCATAACTGGAAAGCCCCAAATGATGGCTATCTACACATATATAGAATGTACAAGGGCAACAACAAACAATTGAGATATCAGACTATCAGTAACTGTAAAAGTTTTGTTGGCTAATACCTCATGAATGGCTAGATAGATTCACATGATTAAACTTATATTGGAGAGTACTCATCAAATGGTTCCTAATAATATATTATATATTATATAGAGATTAATATTGATAGAGATACAAGCATATCAATATAGTAATATAATTAGTTACCTTCTAAAATTAGCCTGACATCTACTATGACAGATGATAGCCCCTATTAGGTATGACTTTTGATTATGTGATAGAAATAGCTTGTATACAGACCATCAATGTTTTGCATAAATACACCTGTATTTAAAAATTAGACCTTAGACTTAACAATATTAATCTTCATTATTTATCATTGACATTTGTATTGATCTTAATCATCATTGTCATCATTATTGAACTTCTAAATCACTCCTATATCTTTGAGAGTGTACCCAAGGTTCAGATATCACAAACAAGTGAGTAATTTATTTTGTGATATTCTTTCTCTATGTCCTTGATAATAAATATTAACTTTCATAGTATTTTCTATTAGTCTCTTCGTATTAAATATTCTATCCACATTTCTTATATATATATTAGTCTTTTTATTTTTTTCAACTTAAACTTCTGTTTTCTGGTGAACTCTGAACTCATAACTAGTGTTGTGGCAACCACTAGACATAAGATCCAATGATAACACAAGCAGTAAAGATCTCAGTTAAGCAATCAAGTGGGGAAAAGCACAAGAGAACTCAACAAGGAGCCTTTGCTAAATTAGAGGTTTATTTATACTGTTACAGATTAGTCTATGCTACTATCTCATGTCTGCCTCACATCTTACTCAAGGTGTCAAGTTCACAAATGGTGGACTTAGTTTTTCTCTATTTTATTGTTCATTTTTATTTTCATTTTGTTTTATTTTCTTATTTTTCTATTTTTAGAACATAGGGTTAGGGTTAGATCACAAAACGCAAAGAACAAAGTAGAAGAATCTAGAACAAATAACATCATACAACATGAACACTATATGTTGGCCTCATGTACTACACATGGTTGTTTAGGATAGGTTGCATAGTAGCGAGCATAGACCATTGGTAGTAGTATATAAGGTAGATTAGTTTGTAGAGAGATCTCTATTGAGTTCTCTTGTGTTACTCAATATAAGAGTTGTTCTATTGTCTGACTCTAAAGACTTTAGTTCATAATACAAGACCATTATGTGTACATCATGTACCCTGACATCATCTTCTAGATCCTTCTACCATGTTCTGTGCCTATGACATCACATCATGTGACCTATCATGTGACTGCAATGTCATGTGCCTCTTCGTTGTTATAAAAAGAAAAAGAAAAAGAAAAAGAAATTCAAAAGAAAAGAAATATAAAATCAAGAAAAATAGATAAAAGAAAAAGAAAAATGTTAGTGTCCAAAGTGTTCCATAACAACTAGCTTTGTCATACTACTATCCAATAACATCTCTACTGTCACTTCCTTCTGTATATCAATCCTCTTTAATCTAATCTTTACTATTATTTCTCTTAACAACTTTTTTTCTTGCATTGACTTTTTGTTCTTTTCTTTTTCATTTTTTTCTCCCTTAAAATTGTTTTTCTATCTTTCTTACTTAAGAGTCCTTCTAGATATAGAATGCC
>JAJOHK020000986.1:0-17175 GCA_022457215.2 Leucocoprinus gongylophorus
CTATGAGGGATGTTGAGGTGACGTATTCGGAAAGGTGGATTGGAGCAAGTACGAATTGTTCTGCCAGAGTGAAGACGGATTCGACCGCAGAACCAGCAGCAGAACGAATGACGGTGCTACCTCCAAAGAGCACATGGTCCACAACAGTGCTCGTAAAACCCACAGCGGTGTCAGTGATACCGCGAGCGACTCGGAACTGGAAGACTCAGGAACAGGCAGACTCGGCGAGAAAAAGGAGAACTCACACCTAGTCGGGTGCCTGACTTTACTACTGAGAAACCATATGAAGTTGTTGCTGAAGCGAGGTCGAGACCCTGCCGTGAGTAGATATCCCACTTGTTGGCCATTTAACAAAGTACATTCCCCACAATTCCCCAAAGACGCGAGTCGCTGTCATGTGATTTAAAGTGAACTCCAGCACAATGGCAGCATTTAGATATCCAAGTCACCTTGGAGCCGATAGTTGTAAGTATGGTTTACAGAATTAGTATGAGTAATTTTCACCCCTTACAGTTTTGCTCATCTACCATCATGTTTGCCCATTACGAGTCTCTTCAGTGAGTATAGTATACATTGGCCAATGTCAACACTCACCTGAAATTCATTCTTATTTTTTAATTTTTTAAATCAACATTTTATTACATGGGACGCGGTGGTAGATCATGGTAGCTACAATGTAACTACTTATATAGAACAAAAGAGAAAAAATAAGAAAAAGGAAGCATAGGCAAAGCTGATTTAGACTAAAGTAATAACAGTGGTACTGCTATTAAGTGATTCCTTCATGGAAAGAATAGGCTCTTGGGTTAAATTCAAGGGATGTGACAAAATGATTCAAAGACTCAAATGATTCAAAGACTCCCTATTATGATTCCAATAATTGTTATACCTCCTACACTTGTGAAGAATATGACACCTTGATTCAATTGGATATGATCTGCACAAACAATTCAAGTTCTCTTTGGGAAAGAATCTTAGATGATACTCACCTATAGGGGCATGATTTGTGATAGCTCTAGTTGCTCCTGCACACCAAGAGTTAGAGTAACCAATAAGTTTGAGCCAAGTACCACCTTTTGTGTAAGTGGGCTTGATAGGGAGGTAATTGTCATCGAAAAGGAAGTGGTTCCCCTTATAGTCCGATGCCCCCTTATAGTCCGATGCTTGAAAAGTCATTTGCCAATTTTGTATGATGGAGTCACACTCTTCTTTCTTGCTGAAATCCCATGACTATTTACATGGGAAGGAAGGTTTGCAATAAAGCTGTTTGGTCTCTTTGTTGACAGCCAAATGACGAATCTACTTTTCACTACTAGGGCAATCCCAGAAAGCAATAGAATTATTGGAGCTTTTATTGAAAAAAGCTCTGAAATCAACTAGTATAGTGCACTGTTCTGGATATCTATGCTCAGAAGTCCAACTTCCTTTATATTCCACTTCCTATAAATACTCTCTTTCTAAATATGACTATTGTGACATATAGAGATACAGCCCATCCACTGAAGCCAAGATCATCTGAGATCCATAATTACATATATTTGGAAGAGGTAACCATCTATAGGAAAATTACAAAAGACATTAGATGAAGTATGGGAACATTATTTAATATATTCTTTATTTAATAACATCTCCTAACTAAGTTGGAAAAATAGTGTTTTATATCACTGCTATTATTAGGATCTGCCCAATTGAATCTAGGATCTAATTTCCATCAGAAACAAGAAAAACCAAATTTGTTTTAGAATATATATACCTTAGCAATAATCATTGATGATCACTGCTACTGGAAACACAATCATGAGTATAATCATGCACAGTAGATAGAGAAAAAAGCTCTCAAGTCTTACTTCTAGGAGCAAGATAAGGCTTCTTCTACTAGCAACTTTACAGCCTCCTAGAATCAGTTCTAATCATTCTTGATAGCTTTATCTATAAAATCCTTGGCTTTCAAGATATCAAATTTATCATTACCCTACACTCCTCATCAACCCATGGAGTTCTAAACAACAACCTCTATAGTGTCTGATAACTCAGAGTATGTATAGTAGTAGAATATTATTAGGTTACCAATTTCATATTTAAGAATGTTATCTACCATATATTATCTCTTTAGTCTGATTATCGACTTAGATTTGTATCATACTCATACTAAGCATATTTATACTCTTTTCCAACAAATATGACCATATAACAAAGTCAGCTAGATATAACAATCTTCCATTGAAGCTAAGATCATCTTATCCATGTAGTACTTTCCTAATCCCTCTTCTGACTGATTCATCTTCTGTGCTACTCACAAATAATTCTGGAAAGTGTGAATTGCCCTTAACATCTTTACTCTCTCTTCTTTCTCTTTCTTTCTTATAAACTCTATAGGCCTTATCTTATATTAATAGCTACCCAGATCCTTACTAGCTTGACTGTATTCTAATCTTAACTCTTTACTAAGTCCTAAAGAAACTTGCTGATGGTACTTATCTACTAGTTTTCAAAGTATCTTTTCAATAATACCAAGAATCTTACCATATGTGAAGTTCATCTTTCTAAGGCCTACAGTGTTTTTCTGGGAAAGTATATACTGCTACTTGATAGCAATGTGCTCTGTACAGGCCAAGGATCTGCTATAAAAGTAATTTAGTACATTATCTGAAAATACAGAAGATAGGTCAGAATGATCTTTGGCTTCAGCTTATATACTATGTCTCTACTAGCTGTACTGGTTGTGTTAGTTGTGAACTATAGACTCTATTTTATTTTATTCTCTCATTTTCTTTTTCCTTTTAATTCTGTTTTTCATTTTTGACCTAGGGTTAGGGTTTCATTGTGATGTCATAGTCACAACTGTCACATGATTACATGACACAGAGAAGAAAATAGAAGGTTCTGGAACAAATGAGATCATACAGCATGATAACAACATGTTGACCTTATGGAAAGTACATATACTTTAGGATAGGATAGTTGTAGTGTATACACAGACTATAGTCTATGGTATATAAGATAGACTAGTTTGTACTTAGGACTTCATTGAGTTTTCTTGTGATTACTCAATCTAAAGTTGTTCTCTTTTCTGACTCTTTGAACTTAAAACCATAACAGATTTCATATTTCAGAAGTAGACTGGGAGAACTTAGTAAGTTAAAACTACCAGTAGGTGGCAAAGTGTGTTATCACTAACACCAGAAAAATGTATAGTTTTAGTCAATAAAGCTAGTATAGTATAAGCTACTAGACTATATACTAGATAATCTATCTAGGTTAGCTATCTGGAATAGAGACTGCTAAACAAGTTATTTTGTATACTGGTAATTCTTGAATGTTAGAGTTTATGAAGTTTGACAAGAGCCAGAAAGAACATCTAAGAGAAAATGGAGAGAGTTAATCTATACCAGAAGAGGTTAGAGAATGTGAATGAGAAGAGGAGTGTTATTTATGGAATGGAATGTGTATGATTAGAACAGGATGTGATAAGAAAAAGAAATCAGTATAATAATAAAAAAATAATAAAACTTAGTTATTTATCTACTATGATATACCAGACATTTATGTCTAGTATATATACATTTCTCATAGAGATTCTCATTCCATAACTTGACCATCTTCTTACTATAGCTTTTCTTTACCTATTTCTTTATTGTTTTTTAATAACTACAAACTGGTCTTATCTTTTGAGAAGATCTTAATAATATTCTTTCACCTGAACCTAGTAATTAGAAGAATCTCAATACTTTCCAACATGTTGAACTCCTATATTAAGACTTATTACTAAAGCCTTTCAAACTCTTTCTCATACTATCTTTTAGCCTTCTCATCCTCTTGCTACTTCTGCACAGCCACTTCCTTTACTCTATCCTCCACTGCTAGCCTTGCTTTCTTGGCTATTCTCTTAGATTATCATGTATTCATTGTCTTTTATAGACTAAGAGTTTTTACTCCTCAGTATAGTATTATCACATGTTTTCTTATTACTATTCAAGGATTTTGGCATTTATATTAAAAGTTGAGGAAAATTAGAGAAAAAAAATGTGTCAGAATAATGAATTATAAACTTGGTTTTATTTTATTATTTTTCACTTTTATTTTATTTTCTCAGTTTTCTTTATTTTATTTTAATTTTACTTTTCTTTATTTTGAACTTAGACAAAAGGTGTGATGTGATGTCATATAAGTTACAGTCACAAAATCATGTGACATAAAGAAAAACATAAAAGATTTTAGAACAGATAATATTATATGGTATAACAACAACATGTTGGCTTTATAAATACTTGAGGATAGGTTAGTTATAGTGTGCATACAGACCATAGTCTGTAGTATATAAGATAGACTATTTTGTACTTGGAACTCTATTAAGTTCTTATGTGTTATTCAATATAAAAGTCATCTTTTGTCTTTACTCAAAGACTTAAGTCATAATAACATGGTAATAAGAAAAAAGTAAAAAAAATTTCTTCTTTTATATTAACTTAAGTACTATTATAGGTTTTCTAAATAAACTAAATAGAACTTTGAAGACTCTATTCTAAGAGGGAAATACTATTATATACTAAGTCTAAATCCTGAAAATAGCCTATTTTCTATAGTATTATTTTTTAATATATCTATTATTAATCTGTCTTCTACAGCAGTATTATTTTATAACTCATCATTCATAATAATATTAATCTCTATCCAAATCACATACATCTTATATAAGTTTCCATACTTGGTACAAACTTTGAGCAAACTTCATATATTTTTGCTTTTTAGTATAAACCATGCCTAATAGTATTATTAGACTTTCAAGTCTACTATTACTTTTACTACAGAACTTACTATTAGTAAGTGACTATTAGTTGTTCATTTTTTTTTTAAGTCAACAATTTATTACATGGGGTATGATAGCAGTCTATGCCTACAGGAAGAATTATGTATGGAATATTAATACTCTAATTTTTTTATATAGTTATTCAATACAAAGGACTACTAAGAAATTGAACCCATAATCTCAAGTAGGTTTGAAGTAGGCATAATATATATGGACGGAAGGGCTCTTCCACTATGCCATCTCTTCCCTCTTAGTTGTTCATCTGATTATGCTATTATATATATTTTTTTTCTCATATTAGAAAATAAAATGAAGTGATCTAAAATATTGATTAAATAGTGGTAAACTAAAGATATTCTGAGATATAAATAGTAGTAACAACTT
Organism: Leucocoprinus gongylophorus; assembly: GCA_022457215.2. Lineage (NCBI taxonomy): Eukaryota > Fungi > Basidiomycota > Agaricomycetes > Agaricales > Agaricaceae > Leucocoprinus > Leucocoprinus gongylophorus. Next base: position 5,192 of record JAJOHK020000986.1, read on the forward strand.
AATAAACTTCATGGGTTAGCAATAATATTTGGTACTTGTATGCAGAAGGAGAAAAATATTGTTATAGACTTTAGTAATATTTGAGACTTAGATTATGACAAAGTGGTTAGTATTCTTATAAGTACAACTTAGAAAATATTGAATACTATCTATATAAACAAGAATATAATTCAAATAGAAGTAAGTGATATCTATGATAAAAATAGATATAGCTCAGAGTTTGACCTATATTAGTTTATAACAGTACTAATATTAAAGTTAGATATACTGTAATTTCTTAGCCTGAAAATTAACTAATATTAGCACTTTTCTCTAATATCAATAATAGTATATCTTACTCTCTAATCTTTCTCATGTTTTGACTATTTCTAATCTTCTTTCTAAAATTGTGACCAATGTGATATATAGAAGTATAGCAAACTGAAGCTAAGATTGTTTCAAATCTATGTTCTACTATACCAACTATCATTGGAATAACTGAAATATACACTTAGTAGTAAGGTCAGTAATTTGGTCTTGTTTAATAGAATTTTATAAGAGGAATTGCTTCTATACAAGAAGTTCTTACTATATTAATACTCTATATATACTAACATATGTGATCTATACTTGCCTTAAGTTATCTTACTCTAAACTTATGTATGTGTACTATAAAAAATAATATGCTTTTGTTATATTCTATTTCCAGCCATATCTATTCTAACATATGGATAACATCTTTTCTCTTATCTATACTTTCTATCCTCTTTTAGTAAAGATCAACTGTCTCTATTCTACCTCAGATATCTTTACTGAACCTTTGTCAACTCTATAGATCTCCATTTCTAACATCTAAGAATCACCAGTATTCAGAGTAACTTGCTTAGCAGCTTCTATTCCAGATAGTATAAACCTTAAGTAGTATACTTAGTATATAAACTGGTAGTTTACACTATAATAGCTTATTCTGAAAATTGACCAAAACTAGTATTAATTTCCAGTATTGGCAATAATACCACTTACTATCTTTCAGTAGCTTCAATTATCTAAGTTCTCCAAATACTCTTCCAAAAATATGACAGATAGTAAACACAATATACAAGTTAAAACCAAGATAATTATCCAAAATTACAACTATGTAACAAATAGTAAGCATAATATACAAGTTAAGAATGAGATTATCTGAGATTATATTACAAATCTGTGAATAAGCTTTCAAGCTTGATCTGCAATCCTATCCAATGTCTACCTTTTAGAGAACTGTATCTGTCAAAGTGGAAAATAGGGAACTTAACTTATTTTTATTTTTATTTTTATTTATTTTCCTATTTTTATATTTTTAGAACTTAGGGTTAGGGTTAGGGTGATGGTCACAATCACATGATCACATGTCACAGAGGAAAAAGGATAGAAGGTTCTAGAAAAATGATGTTATACAATATATACAACATATATTGACCTTAAGACAAACACATAGCTGTTTAGGGTAGGCTAGAAGTAGTTAGCACAGACCATGGAGTTTTAGTATATAAGGTAGACAATCCTGTACAGAGTTCTCTATTGAGTTCTCTTGTGTTAAACCAATACAAGGTTTACTCTTTTGACCAACTCTAAGGTCTTAAGTTTATAACAGTATCATTTTCTTGTTCTGAATGCAAAATAGAAAATGACCAGTGTAGACTTTATCATAGAACTTCCAAAATCTATAGAGTTTGATATAGTAATGACTGTAATAGACTTAGTATCCAAGACAGTCCATTTTATTTATTCTAACTTATACTACAGTAAGTATAGAAAGAATAGCCAAACTTTTTCTATATCATGTATGGAAGCTTTATAACCTCTCTATATGCATTGTATCTGACTGTGAATTTTAATTCATTACTTTCTTTATAAAGAAACTGTACTGCTTACTTAGAATTAAAGTGAGCACACAATTGTCTAACCTCACAGATAAATTTCCATACTTGATCTAATCTTCTTTCTATATGACTGATTGTGAATATTTATTCAAAGTGAGTTCCATCCATTTGACAGTATCTTGACATATTGTTGTTCTAGTATTTTTTATATTCTTTCATTATATCTTCTATCATTAAAATAAAAATTAGAATCAAGAACTTAAAGTATACCATGATATATTTGTTAGAATTTACTAGTGTAGATTTAAATGTTTTCTTTTTTTTCTTTAAATTTTAAATTTTAATCTTTTTTAGACTTAGTTCAGAGAATATAATGTGATATTATACATAGTAGTCACAAAGTCACAAAAAATAATATATATCATCTATTACAATTATAATCACATAATTATATACAAACTAATACTTATTATATAAAGAGTAAACTAGATTATAATAAGAATTCTATTGAGTTTTCTTATATTATGTAAGTTATAATTTTGGCCCAGTTTAGAGACTTAAGTTATAATACAATATTTTATATTATGATTTATATTAGACATAACAATTATAAAAATTATACAACTATTAAAACATATAAATATTTAACTTAGCAGAACTTAGTCAAAGTTATGGTTAGGGATGACAAAAATATTACATTACAGTCACATATCACAGTGTTACATAACTGAAAGGTTACTTATAATATTATATAATCAATATAATATAACCAATGGTAGATAATTAGTAGTTAAATAATAAGACTAATAGAAAAGTCTCTAAAATATTTATATATAGCACAATAAGTAATAGTTAAGGTTTTTTCTGAAGATGAACTATATATCATACTTTGTTAGAATAATATACTTAGGTTTTCTTGGAGTTTTGAAATTAGTAATGATAGTAGTAATGATAGCTCATAACAAGGATAGATATGATAATGAACATAATATCCTTGTTGAGTTCTTTTGTAATATTCTACCAAAGTGTCTGAGTAAGCCTTCAGTAGTGTTATGATATGTCTTTTTTTCTTTTTTTTTTAAATCAACAATTTATTACATAGAGTATATAGGCAGTCTATGATAGCTACTTTGTAACTATGTATATGGAGAAAGAGACTACATGAAGCTAAAGAGAAAAAAATAAAAATAAGAAAAAGGAAAAGAGAATAACCACTATATACTAGCAATTTAATAAAGCAAAACTATTCTTGAAAGAGAAAGCCCTACTGTTAAATATGAGAAATTGAGAAAAATAACCAATGAAGTCCCTCCTCAGATTCCAATAGTTATTGAACTTCTTATACTCATATAGAATATAATATTTTGATTTGATAAAATATACATTATATGAACAAGCAAACTCTTTCTTAGGGAGAAATTTTAACTGATACTTCCCAATAGGAGCATGATTGACAATAGTTCTGGTAGCTCTAGTGCAAAGAGAATTAGAATAACCAAAATATTGAAGCCATAGTCCTGTCAGGCGTGGTTCACACCAGGGTGGAAGTCCACAGAATGGACTCGGAGATGAGCGGACTTGTGGAACGACCTTGGCTTCAGCTTATGTGCTGCGCCGTCTGTCTGCCGCGTGGTCACAACTTCAGATGAAGGAGGGAAAGTCCGAGTGGAAGTGAGTAATGATTGGTGTGTTGCCGTTGAATACCAGAGATCGAGTTCAATGAGAGTTTATCTCTGTCGTCGATTATCAGACTAGCGAATTACAATGTAACTACTAGTCTTATATACAAAGTGGTAGTATAGGAGATGCTCAGGGTTTCAGTGGTAAAAACCCCTATTGCCCCAAGCAGAGGTTTCAGTGTTGAGACACTGACAGGAGTAACTCCGTCATGGAAGACTGAGTTGAATAGAAGTATCTCTGTCATGGAAGACAGAATACCTGGAGGGTTGCAGCACCGCCATGAGACGTGTTGCGAGAAAGGTGGCTGCCGTGGAAGGCGGGCTTGTATGGTTCAGAAGTGGTTTCACTGCAGGGACATTGTTTCTGGACAGGTGGACTTGCATATGACAAGTCCACCCTTTATAGTAGATAGTTCAAGAGGGTTTGAATTATCATTGAGTAGTTTAAGAAAGTTTCTTTCTTTTAGATCCAACACTTGGAAGTTCATTCTCCACATTGCAGAAATAGAGTTACATTCACACTTTTGCAAAAATTCCAGGATGATTTGCTTGGAAGAATGGGAGAAAAATCAAACTTCCTAGTGTCTTTGTCTACTAAGAAGTGTGGTGTCTATTTCTGTTTACTAGGACAATCCCAGAAATCAATGTGATTGTTGTTATCTCTTTTGAAGAAATCTCTTAGTTCTTGAGAAATAATAGCAGAGTGAATTTGATATAGATGCATTGATAAGTTAAAAATCTTTTTAGCTGCATGTAAGAAGTCTGTAATGATAATAATACACTTGACATTAAGGATGCTGTTGGCTTGGTTAATTTTATATCTGATTGCAAAGAGCTTAGCTTCAGTAGAAGTGATGTTGACCATGTAGTGAATCATTTTGATAATCAGTCTGTTGTATGAGTAGATGTGTGATATGAAGGTAGCAACATTATTTCTTATACTAGCATCTAAGATAACTATCACTGAATGAGGATCAGTAGAAGTGTTGATGGTAATGTTGTCAAGATCATATAAATGACTCTTGATGTCTTGTTTTCATGTATGAAAGAAAAAATGATCTGAGAAGGAATCTATGAGTCTTTTTCCTAGGGAAAATTCTTTATAAAAGGGAGAAAAGGAGAGAAGAAGTTCATTACATTTGTTGTCTATGTTGATTAATAGACTATGTAATCAAATTTGTTGTTTATGATATAGTTAGAGAGGAGTGAAAAACCTCTAAAATAAAATCTTTCTTACAATTTCTTAAGGTAAAGGTGAATAGGCATTAAACCTGCTATAGCTTCAATACCTACCTTAGGAGACGTTCAAAAAGCACCAGAAATCCATAGTGCTGCTCTTCACTGCATTTTCCTAAGAATTCTAAAGGGATAATTGTGTAGGGCTTTATTGTAATACTACAGTTGAAAGCCGTATAGAGCTATGAGTAACACATAGCAAATGTATAGTCATCTTTTTTGAAAGGAGATAAAACCTCTTGATGAGTTATCTAGTATTTTTATGTACTTGACAGTAGAGATGGCTTTATTTGTATAAAAGTTCATATGGTGGCAAAATGAGAGTTTTTGGTTGAAAAAGAAACCTAGGTATTGCTATGTAGTTTTGGAAAGTAGAATGGAGCCTTCAAGAGTAGTGAGGTCTAAAGGGAAAGGATTAAAGATACCATGCAATCTGGAAAAATAGAACACTTCAGTTTTGCTGTGCTCTACAACTAGTCCAAATCTTGTAAGAAGAAAAGAAATAACATTGTGGCTACAGAAAAGGTTCACATTTGAAACATGAATGGATTTGTGTTGGGCAATGAAGAGACCATTGTCTACAAAAAATAAAAGTGAAATAGAAATTTTTAGGTTTTTTAAATGGTTTTCTAAAATATAAAATATTAGAGAAAGATAAAGAACAGAAAGAATAGAAAAAAGAGCCAATTTCTGACCAACACCAACATTAACATTGTGATAAGGAGAAGAGAAACTGTTCTAAAGATACTTAGTTTTTCTACTGACTAGATAATTTTTGAAGAAATTAGAGACTTTAGGATTGAATCCAACTTTGGCTATAATAAGGGAGAGAAGCTAATGGTTGAGCAAAGAAAAGAACTGTGCAATGTTAAATGCTAATGTGCTTGTAATGAGATTCTTAACCTATCCTGATCTAATGAAATAAATGAGAGTGATGCTCACATATGAGGTAGATCTGTGTTTGAGACTGCCTAATTGACATGGGTGAATAAAGTTGTTAGATATCAAAGAGAACTGCAATCTTTCTCCAATCATCTTCTCAAAGAGTTTGCCAGTAGTGTTGAGCAGTACAATAGGTTGAAACAATTTGGATGAATTATATGATGTTTTGTTGGGCTTAGGAATGATGATTATAGACAATATCTTGAAATGAGTTGGCCAATGCCCTAAATTGATATAAGTGTTAGCAATATTAATTAGCTTGTTAGTGCATTCTTCATCCTTGACAATTTCCTTGAGATGTCTCCAGAACAATTTGTCTAGTCCAGAGATCAACAAATTGTTGCAATTTTCAATGGTACTGAAAAGCTTTTTTTTTAAGAAAGGGACCCATGTTGTTGTTTCTTTATTGGAAATTTCATCCAATAGGCTGATATTAACCTGATAGTTTCGAGCAGAATTGAAAGACTAATGAAGAGTCTTCCAAAGATCATTTAGTTCAATGTATGGTCATTTGTTAAATTGAATAGCTTTAGTAGCTGGAAGATTTCTCTTTTTGACCCAACTCATCAGTTCCCAAGAACTGCACTTCTTATTGGTGATCTCATCAATTTTTCCATCAAAGAAGTTTTGTTTCATCTTCTTAACTGTTCTTTTGAATCTTTTCCAGTCTTTAATTCATCTAGACTGTCTGTACATGTCTAAGTCTATGTAACAGTTTGTTAGGCATAGTTCACACTGGGGCTGAAAGTCCACAAGATAGGCTCAGAGATATGTGGACTTTGTTAAACAACCTTGGCTTCAGTTTATGTACTATGCTATCTGTCTGCTGCATGGTTGCAACTTCAGATAATAGGAAGAAGTCTAAGATGGGAGTAAGTGCTGATTTGGTGTGTCACCATTGAACACTGGAGATCAAGTTCAATAAGAGTTTATCTTTGCCAATTATCAGACTAGCAAATTACAGTGTAACTACTAGTCTTATATATGAGTTTCTACTATAGGAGATACTTGGGGTTTTTAGTAGGATGGCCCCTATTACTCTGAGTGGAGGTTTCAGTATTAAGACACTAACAGGAGTAACTCCATCATGGAAGACTGAGTCAAATAGAAATATCTCCACCATAGAAGATGGAATACCTGGATAGTTGCAGTACTACTGTAAGACATGTTGTAAGACAGGTAGCTGCTGTGGAAGGTAGGCTTGTATAATTAGGAGGCAATATCATCACAGAAATGTTGTCAAGATTACAAGAAGTAAACTTAACTTTTCTTATTTTTATTTTATTTTCAATTTATTTTTCATTTTTCTATTTTTAGAACTTAGGGTTAGGGTTAGTGATGACATCACTTGGTCATACATTAGTTATATCAGATGACACAGTAACAGTGACAGTCATATAACACATGGAAGGATATAGAAGATTCTGGAAAGATGATGTCACACAATATGCACAATACATGTTGACCTTGAGGCGTTCACATGGTAGCTTAGGGTAGGGCGCATAGTAGCTAGCATGGACCATATAGAAAGGTATATAAGGTAGACAATCCTGTACAGAGTTCTCTTGTGTTAACCCAATACAAGGTTCTTCTTATTAACCCACTCTAAGGTCTTTGAGTTGTAAAAAATGTAATTTCCAGATGGTTGGACTTGCATATGACACAGTTATCATCCCACCACACTTTGAAATGCCTAATAATGTTAACCATCTTAGAGTGTCTATGCCATATTTTGTTGATATTGTTAGCAAATGTTTAAACAATGGTTTTAAAAGCATCAACACTTGGTATAGGATCAGTGCTAAGTCTTTTGATGAAGTATATGAGTTCTTTGATAAAGTAAGCTTCCTCTTCACTGTTCTTGGGTAAAGATCATTTTCTTGTTTGAACTCATTCTTTATAAATGTGAATATCAACAGTAATTGAACATAAGTCTCCATTCCAGGTGAATGTGATAATTGTCATGCTCTATTGAGTCAGGACATAAAAAACACAAGGTCCAAAACCAAGTTTGAGTCTTGGACATTGTCAGAGTATTTAGTAGGGAGAATTCCAGTAGGTTTGAACAGTTCTACATGAAAAGAGTCAGCAATTTTGAAAAGAGCATTCTTATGAGAAGAATAAAATAAATAACTAGGATCTCACAAACAGTTCCTAATGTTAAAGTCCCCAGTCATAATAAGAATGTTATTGATATTGACTTCAGTATCTTTAAAATACTTTAAAGCTAATTGAGATGAATCCAAGTATATATTAATAAGAAAGTAAGTAGAACTACAATTGAAAAGAGAAATACATGAAATATCTTTGTGATTAAGAATATCATTTCAAAGGGAAAAATGTATAAACAAAAGACAAATATTTATGTAAGAGATAACTTGAGGGAAGTCATCTGCTCATAAAGAGTTTCTAGAGAACATAGTCCAGTTCAGATGATTAGAGACTTCTACTAGTTCCTCTCCCTCACAACTAAAAGAGCTTGGAATAAATCAAATAATTGACCAGAATAGTTCCTAAATGAAGATGATGTCAAACAAAGAATGTGTTTTGAGTATAGTATTGATGAGAAAGTTGTTCTTATGAACATTTTGAGAATATATCTGTCAAGATCGTTAATGGTGGACTTCATTTTTATTTTTTTATTTTCACTTTATTTTTCTTTTCTTTTTCTTTTTCTTTTATTTTTTATTTTTAGAACAACTCAGGTTAGGGTTTATCAGTCATGCTGTCACATCAGTCACAAGTTGATGGCAAAGTCACAAGACTGATCATGGGACTCAGGAAAATAGAATAGAAGGTTCTGGAATAAAGTAACATCATACAACATGGACCACACATGTTGGCCTTATGTCATATACATGGTCATTAGGGTAGGGTGCACAGCAGTGAGCACGGACCATGAGTAGGAGTATATAAGGTAGACTACTTTGTACTAGAAACTCTATTGAGTTCTCTTGTGTTACTCAATACAAGAGTTATCTTACTGCTTAACACTTTGAGCTTTAAGTCATAACAATATCTTGATTTTGTCTAAAATCATACTTGGGTACCACTTACAGCTGAGCAAATCAAGTTACTTCTACTTTTGTGAAGTTCTTGTTGTTTTTTGTTACAATGCTTCTAGAAGGGGCACATGTTTGGATCTACTTGATGATTGTCTTAACAATTGGAATACTTAAATGAGTGAGGACATGGTTTGCCCCTCTTGGTCTCAAGTCTAGAAGGGTTAGACTTCTCATTTGCCTTGCACCACTATGCAAATTGGTAGTAATATTTGGATTTGTAGAGGCCATTGTACTTAATGTATTCAGCTTCTTGAAATCTACATAAGAATGTTGCATGTTTCCACTTCCAGCAGTTCTTATATTAAGAGATGCCTAGGTTCATGTTGGCACCCCTGACAGTGGCAATATAGTTTCCTATGTTGAAACATCTGTTAATGATGCTTTTAGCCTTACTACCACTCTAGATATCTCATATGTCAACCTAGATAATGGCTATATCCAATCTGGGGGATACCTTAATAATACAAGGTCTAGATGCTAACACCATATTATTAAATATGTAATTCCTCTTAATGATGTCTTCCACAACATTTAACATGATAGAAGTATTTGTATTCTTCTAGAGGTATAGAATGCCTATAATTTTAAGATAGAACTTGAACTGAGGAAGTCTTAGGGTTTTGACTTCTTTAGCATTGATACAATCATTATTCTTGACATAATTCTTGATTGTTTGTAATTCTAAGGTCAAAGCAACTTTATTAGTTATAATAATGATGTCATTAAGATCTTGTCAAATAAAGTTGACCATGACATCTGTCTTGATGTTTTTCAGTGTTTTGTTTATGTTAGTAATGTGAGTACTGCTTTTGTTCATATTATTCATAGGAACAATGACATACTTCCTGAACATACTCTTGGTAGTTATGTTAGTTTGAGGTTTAGGCTTGCTATTGCCAATTATTTGTTGAATGTTATTGATGTTCTTTGCCTTGAGGATAGGGAAGGCTTCTTTGATTTTGAGAATGTTTTCAGTATTGCTGCCTACCTTAGAGGCCTGTGCATACAATATATCCTGATTACCATTTGCATGAGATAGTACCTTTGTCTCAAAAAATTTGGAGATCTCATTGATCTCTTTAGAGGTTTTAGCAGGTATAGGAGGGAGAAGTCTCTCAATACTAGCCAGCTTGTTGTTGTTCTTATCTTTGAGCTTGCCATTTTTGACTGGGTTAACTTTAGGTGTGCAGTGGAAAGATATCTTTTGTTTAAAGGAGTTGTTATTAGTGTCTGTAACAAGTGAGTTCCATCTAGCATTATAAAAGACAGAGACAAATTTCCAAGCAGCTTCACCAATATCTTTCAAGTCATTGACCTTATTGACTTTGATCAAATCAATTTTCTTATTTCTAATGTATTTGGCCATGTGAATAAGAAATATCTTAATAGAACTAGTATTAGATAGAAAATATTCCAGAGAACTGTGAAGAAAAATATATTGAAAATTACTATTCCAAAGTTTGGGTTCTGTAGGTCAATTGGGATCATACAGTAATTGGATGTTGATGACATTATTATTATCAACATAAGGAATATTGCTGGTATTTAGAACCAATGTCTTATTTAAAACATGTTAAGGTCCTTGAGAAAAAGAAGGTTAGTTACTATACTGCCATAATTTTGTTCTTGGCCATCACCACTGTAAGAAAGCTAAGAGCTGTCAATGGGTTCTACTTATTCTTGGTTAGATAGGTCATTATTGATAGTTATTCTCTCATGATATAGTATCAAAGAAACTCTAAAAACAATAGACATACTTCTGGATAAGGCATTGCTGAGGAAGTGAGATCTCCCCCTAATATCATCAAAATTGTCAAAATTGTCAATGTCCATCTCCATAGCAGAAGAAAAGGAAGACATTTACAAAGTAGAAGTAGTAAAAGCTGAAGAAACAAAATATATATTCTCTAAGTCTCTATTGGGTGCTACCATACAAGATAATAGTATAAGAGAAAAAAGAAATAACAGTGTTATGATATATCTCTGGACTCTATTTCTTTTAATATAGTTTTATTTTCTTTTTATAAATCTTATTTCTTTTGTTTTTATTTTTATTTTAGTTTTAGTTCTTTTTTAGTTTTATTTTATTTAGTAATGGAAAATCATATGACTACAGTATGTGACTATATCACATGAGGTGATGTCATAGGTCTAGAAGAAAGTAGAAGAGATAATAATATCAAGAAACATGGCTACTGCATATTTATCTTATAGTTATGATATGGTAAACTTATAAATGATGTATAGACTTTAAGAAAGGTTATATATTATAAATTCCAATATGAGAGTATGTCATATGCCAAGTCCACCTATCTAGAAAATATATCACTATAGAAATACTATCTTATTAACATCTAATTTACAAGCCTGTCTTTTATAGTGGCCACCTTTCTTACAACATGTTCTTGTAGTAGTAATACAACAATCTGGAGATTCTATCTTTTATAATGGGAATACTCCTATTTGACTCAATCTTCTATGGTAGAGTCATACTTCTATCAATATCTCAACACTGAAACCTCCACTCAAGACAATAGAAGCTATATCACTGAAACCCTAAGCATTTCCTATAGTATATACTTGTATATAAAACTAGTAGTTATATTATAATTTGCTAGTCTGATAATCAATGAAGATAACTCTTATTAAACTCAATCTCCAGTGTTCAATGGTGACATACCAATCAGCACTTCCATCTTAGACTTCTTCCTCTTATCTGAAGTTGTAACCATGCAGCAGACAGATAGCATAGCACATAAGCTGAAGCCAAGATCATTCTACAAGTCCATGCATCTCCAAGTCAATCTTGCAGACTTTCACCCCTGTGTGAACCATGCCTGACAAAGTGGCAGAGATATATACCAGTTCTATGTAAGTTTGTATGTCTTTACAATCACTGATGTTGGTTGCTACAACAAGTAGTGTGCTATAAGTCTAATATTATCCTAACTGGTAGTAGTTACAATATTCTGGACATCATAGATAAGTACTCACACTTGATCCAACTTCTTCTGGAATTTTTTTCCTATAGATCCTTTCCCTCTTCTAGATGTGAACCACACTTGATATTTGTCTCCTTTTGATATTTGTCTCCTTTCTAAGGTGATTTTGATTCTTTCCCAATCATTTTCTATGTTGTCACTTTGGAAAAACATTGTCATCCTTTGATATCAGATGTTTACTTCTTCAAGGCTTCCATTGTAGTTATCAGGTTCTTTCAT
>JAJOHK020000987.1:0-17169 GCA_022457215.2 Leucocoprinus gongylophorus
TCACATGATCACATATCATACAAAAAGACATAGAAGATTCTGAAACAATAATATTATACAATATATTTATCATATATCAACCTTATAAGTTACATATAGTCTTTAGGGTAGGTTAGATAAGGTCTTGTACAGACCAACTAGCTGGTGTATATAAGGTAAACACTTTGTACTTAGAACTCTATTGAGTTTTCTTATGTTAATTAATACAAGATTTCTGTTACAATTGATATCTCATGAGTACAGTATGAAATAGGATCAAGGGTAATGACAACATGATCAGCTGTGCTGCAACAGTCTCAGTCAGTGCCTCATGTAGTAGGTGCTACATCCTTGCTCCATCCTTATGTTATATGACTCAGTTTGCCTCATGTATTATAGACTTTCCCCTTATAGCTTTATCATATATATAGCATAGATACTATCTTGCATCTTTATGCTTTACCAATTGCAATCTACCTTTACTTCCTCTCAAGTCTTTGCCTAAGTGTAACCTGAGCTCCAAGCTAAGGTTGTAACATTTGGTAAAGTATTGTCGAGCTCACCTTACAAAAGGAGAGGTATATAGTGGTTAGTCCATAGACAAATTAGGTAAAGCTACTGCTAGACAATAAACAAAACATGTGTGGTGTAGACCATGAGAAGAACCAAGATGAGTTCGAGATAAATAGATGATATCAAGGCACTATTAGAAAGACTAGAATCTTTGTAGATCACAAACAAAGCCTCAGAAGAAATATACAAATGATCAGATGAAGAAATGTCTGTAGCACCAGTACCAGCAACTATGAACAACAATGAACAGGCTGTTATGCCTAAGAACACAGTCCCAGATCTAGAATAGTTTAATAGAGATAGAATGAAATTTGAAGACTGGTAGAGAGGAATGCAATTATTTCTCAAGAGCAATAGGGTCATGGAAACCAATGATAGGATCACAGTGATCCTGGCTCACCTCAGGGGAGGTGTAGCAAGTATTTATGCCTAGAGAAAACTAGACAAACTAGATGAAGAATTAGGAATCTAAGATTGAGAAGAATTAATTAAAGAAATTAAGACCATATTCAGTGACAAGACAAAAGCAGCAGATGCTGAATGGAAGATTGAGACCTTTCAACAAGAAAAACAAAATACAGTGGATTTCATAATTGAGTTTAATGCTTTAGCCATAAAGACAGATATAGATAAGCTACATGTCATCTTTTTGCTGAAGAAGAATATACAACAAGATATCATTAAGATAATATTAGGATACCTGCCTATTGCAGCACCAGAGTCACTCAAGGAGTAGAAGGTGATAATCACCTCAGTAGGCTAAGAATATGAGTCCACAGAAGAATGAAATGATTACAAGACAGGAATAGGAATGACATATGAAGATTGAGAACAGCCTATGGACATTGGAAAGTCCAATAATAATTTCAAGAATGGAAAGCCTAAATGCTTCAACTGCAACAAGTATAGGTATATGGCCAAAGAATGCTAAGAGAAGAAAGAGAAGGAAACTCGAAAATGTTTCAAATGTGACAAAGAAGAACATATCACAAAGGACTGTAAAGGGAAGCAGCCAATGAAGAAATAAAAGATTCAAGAAGAATCAAAGGATAAAGACAACAAAGAAGATGACAAGAAGCATGATTTTGGAGAAGATCTCAAATAGACACAGTATAAGAGATCTTCCCTGTAAATTCTCAAAATAAATATGTTATTCCAAACCAATGGAGTAATGTTGAAAGAGAATTAAATATGTAAGCAAACATGAAAATGAAGAACAGCAAAAACCTCAAAGTCAAGATACTGGTGTATTCCAGATATACACACACAGGAATTGACAAACAGCTAGTTAAAGAGAAAAGGATACAAATGAAACCAATCAATTTTTCATTTGAGGTTCTCAATGCAGATGGAATGAAGAACAGAGAGGTAACCAGAGTGGTATCTCTAGAAATCAAAATCAATGAACATAAGGAATAGCTAGAAGCTACAGTAACAGACTTGAACAGAATAAATATGTTTCTGGGACATGACTGGTTGGTTAAGCATAACCCTGAAGTCAACTGGAAAAATGGAATGATACAGTTTTACAAGGTGTTCAGGAAGTTACAAGATGAAACATCAAGATATTGAGTTCAAAACTAGAAGGACATAGGCAATAGAAACCAAGGAACAGAACAATGGGTGAAATTGGAAAGGAACTGGATACAACAAACCCAGAGGATTTACCAGAGTACATTTGACCATTCACTTATTTATTCAACAAAAAGAAATTTGAGAAACTACCAGAATAATGAGAATGGAATTATGAGATAAATCTAATGGAAGAGGCTTCAAGAGAATTAAATGCAAAGGCATACTCAAAGAAGAAGAAGCACTAAACTAACAGCTAGACAAACAACTAAAAACATGTTTAATTGTAGAATCAAAGTCAAGATATGCAGCACCATGCTTTTATATTTTCAAGAAAGATGGTTCACTATGGTTGGTTCAAGACTATAGAAAGCTAAACCAAGTCATGATAAAAGACAAAACACCACTACCTCTAATCAGAGAAGTAATTGACAAGTTTAAGGAGGCAAAATACTTCAACAAACTTGATCTCATATAGGAGTACAACAATGTTTGGATTAAAGAGGACAACAAATAGAAAGCAGCTTTCCTAATAAGAACCAACATCACCAACAACAAAATCAAGTTTTATAAACAATGAGGTTGACAATCTAATAAAGCACATGAAGTTTATTTGATCTCTAATGCAAACAAGACTTTTTAAACTACCACCACATTATCAATCACTTCGATCTAGAGGAGAACAAGATCTAGAATTTTGGAAAGAAGTAGTAACTGCATTGGTGGATGACAAGCACAATACTGAAACATCAAGAAATGGTTATCCAATAACAATATTTCAAGAAGGACTACCACATGGACCATACTTCATAGTCATCAACAACTGAGGACAAGTCATTATAGGTCCTGACAAGAAAATGGTAGCTACATATATAGTAGGAGAACTCAAGATGTTGATCTAGTTTATGGGGACATGAATGCTGAAAAGAGGATATTGTTATGATCAATACCTTACAAGTACAGCATGGAATAGAGTCAGGGGTAATGACAACATGATTGGCTGTGCAGCAACAGTCTCAATCAGTGCCTCATATAGTAGGTGCTATATCCTTGCTCCATCCTTATGTTATATGACTCAGTTTGCCTCATGTATTATAGACTTTCCCCTTATAGCTTTATCATATATATAGCATAGATACTATCTTGCATCTTTATGCTTTACCAATTGCAATCTATCTTTACTTCCTCTCAAGTCTTTGCCTAAGTGTAATCTGAGCTCCAAGTTAAGATCGTAGCAATTCCTCTTTTATTTTAATACTTTGAGGTTTAAGTTATAATACTGTTATGATTGATGTCTTAAGGATGCATTATGGAGATGGGCAGAGGGTATGACAACACAATCGGCTGTGCTATAGTTGTCTCAGTCAGTACCTCATATAGTAGGTGCTCCTGCCTTGCTTCACTCTTATTGCTCTTTCATATTATCTAACTCATATGTTGCATGGACTATATGATACTCTTTCTTCTTTGAAGTATATATAGCATAGATAGTCTCATATATCCTTATGCTTTACCAATTCTAACATCCCTTATCCTTTCTCAAGTCTTTGTCTAAGTGCAACCTGAGCTCTAGCTTAAGGTTGTAACATTTGGTAAAGTATCTATCAGCTTACCTTGCAAGAGAGGTCCATATAGACAAAACTGGACAGAGTTACCTGTCGAGAACAAAAGACATGTAGTATAAACTACAAAGAGAAACCAAGACAAGTTCTAGAAGAATGAATGATATTGAGGCATTGTCAGAAAGACTAGGTGTCACAAACTTCATTCAGCTTGTATCTCCACAACCGGTGGACCGATTTTCACAAACTAAGTTGCGCTGGAAAGCCCCAAATGAGAGCTATCCGCACATATGCGGGATGTACAAAAGTGACAACAAATAACTGAGATGTCAGGCCATTAGTAGCTGTAAAAGCTTCGTCTGCTAATATCTCATGAACAGCTGAACGGATTCGCACGATTGAACTTGCGTTGGGAAGTGCTCATCAATCCGTTTCCAATGATATATGATACATCTCAAAGCGATAAGTATTGGTAGAGATACAAGTATATCAATATAGTGACATAATTAGTTACCTTCTAAAATTGGCCTGACAGCTGCTATGACAGCTGACAGCTCCCATCAGGTATGAGTTTTGATCATGTAATGGCAACAGCTTGCGCACGGATCATCACTCTTTTGTATATATATCTCTGTGTCTGAGGGCTAGACCTCAGACTTAACAACATCAATTATTCTTATTGATACTTTCTATCATCTACCATCATCATATCCTTATACTGAACCTCTGAACCACCATTAAGTTCAAGTATTACAACCAGTGAGTATCTCATTTGTGATAAAGACATGAGTCCAAGACATCATAAAACATGAGAAAGCAATGAAGAGAAAATGAGGTATCCACTCCTACTATATGAGGTGCTGACTGAGACTTACTACGGTGCAGCCGTTCATGTTATCATACCCTCAACCCATCTCCTCGTTGTATCCTGAAGGTATCGATCGTAACAATACTCCCGTTTCAGGATTCATGTCCTCATGAATCAGACTAGAATCTCCAACTCTCCTGACACATGTGTTGCCACTGTTTTCTTGTTTGGTCCTATGATAACTTGACCTTAACAATCAATGGCTATAAAAAACAGCTCATGTGGTGGACCTCCTTGGTACATTTTGATTGGATATCCATTGCATGTTGTTTCGGTATTATGCCGGTTATCCACTAACACCATTACGATTTCTTTCCAGAATTTGGGGTCTTGTTCTCCTCTTAATTTGAGAGATTGGTAGTGTGATGGTGGACAGAATAGTCTGGTTTGAGTTAGTGCTTTGATGAACTTCATATACTTGATGAGATTTTTGATTTCTTCGTTAATGAAACTAGTGTTGTAGGTGGATATGGATGTTGAACTTGATACCTTGTATGGCTTGATTAATATTACTTCTTTGTCTTCAACCCTTCCTTCACTTCTTCTTGCTTCTTTATTTGTATATAGTCCTTAAATTTCTTGAATGTTCTCTTTTACATATCTGTTTCCTTTTCCCTTGTATTGGTCCAATTCATTGGCCAGCATTCTTTGAATTTGTAGCGCTCAATCGTTCATGTCACTTTAAACCAAATATCAAAGATCTTCTGCTATTTGTGTAATGTTTGTAGTATTCATTGTCTGATTATTGATACTGGCTGTCAAGATTGTTTCTTCCATCTCCATGACTGTCATACTCATTTCTTCTGCTATTTTCTTCATATCTTTTAACATCCTCTGAATGTCAATCATTGCTTCAATTCATTTCAATATCTTGTAGTATACCCTTGTCCAATCTTCTCTCTCTTTCTTTATTACTTGAGCTTGGTCCATATTGTTCAGTTTCCTTGAAATATAGGGGTTAGGAGAAGTGGATGTTGTTGTGTAGTTGTTGTTGTTGGATACTTGGGAAGACATTGTTGTTGAGATGTAGCTTTAGTAGTTTGAGTGAATACTTTTGCTGTTGAAATGGGATTTTACCCCCCTTCTTTATAGGTTTCGACTTGAATATCTTGCCCAGTAGTCTTTTATTACTTCTCTTGCATGAGGCAACCCCATTTCAGCTATCCATTGGTTGTATTCATCCCCATAACTGTTGTGGCAACCACTTATCACAAAGGACAAATGATCTCACTAACAAGTAAACCTCAAAAGAAGTATGATGTGGGAATTCACAAGAGAACTCGACAAGGAGTCTCTGCTAAATTAGCATCCTATATATACTAAATACATCTGGTCCGTGCTACAACCTCATGTCTGCCTTATTTCCTACTCAAGGCCACCATGTTGCATACATGTGCCCTGATATCACCTTTTAGGTCTTTCTACTATGTTCTAGGCTTATGACATCACATCATGTGACATGTCATGTGACCGTGATGTCACGTGCCTCTTCATCATCACTAAAAAGAAAAAAAAAGAAAAACAAAATTCCTATAAAGTCAGAAAATAAAAGAAAAAGAAAATAAAAATTGTCCATATCCAAAGCATCTCATAACAATAACCTTTCCAGTGGACCAAGTATTGCATTCCTCTTCCATGTTTTCAATGCTTCCTGACTTCTTCTATCTCATACTTCTCTTCTTTATTAATGATTGTTGGTGGAGATGCCAGTTCTTCATGTTATTTTTTGAATTTTGGCTTCACACATCGTGTCAGCACATCCTTATTGAAGACATTATGAATCATCCATCCTTCTGGAAGCTCTAGTTGAAAAGCTCCTGAGCTAATATTCTTTGAAACCCTAAAAGGTCTGTATCTCTTATTGTCTAGCTTCTTTGAGGGTTGGTTTGAATGGATATTTTTGCTCTCCAGCTACATATTGTCTCCAACCTTCAATCCTTGAGAATTCTTCCTTTTCTTGTTGAACTGCTTCTTCATATTCTTTTGCACTTCTTCTATTGCTTTAGTTGCCTGTTCCTAACTCTTTTATAGCCTAATGAGGAAATATTTTACTTGTGGAATGTCCATCTGAGCCATGAGGTCTCTCTTTCAAGGGTGTCTTCCAAAGTTTAACTCAAATGGAGTCTTTCCTGTTGCCACATGTTTTTTGTCGTTGTATTAGAATTCTGTAGTAGCTATCCAATTCGTCCAATCATCTTGTTGGTAATTCATGTAGTGTCACAGAAATGTTCCTATCTCTTGATTGATTCTTTTGGTTTGCCCATCTGTTTGAAGATAGTATGCCATTGATAGTTGTCTCTTTGTTCCCAATGCTTTTGTAAGTTCCTCCATGAATTTTGATACAAATTATGGTCCTTTGTTGCTTAAGACTTTCCTAGGTATTCCATATAGCTTCTAGATGTTGTCTCTATAGATTTTTGCTATTCTTTCCTATGAGATATTTGTCATTGTTGCCTTTAATTGAATCATCTTTGTAAATCAGTTGACTATGACCATGATAGCGTCCATACCATTTGACTTTGGTAAAGGTCCTATAATATCGATGCTGATTTCTTGCCATGGCCCTTGAGGTATATCCAATAGATGTAATCCTTCTGTTTTCCTTTGATGTTGAACTTTGTTCTATTGGTATTTAAAGCATCCTTGTATGTATTTTTTGATGTTCTATTTTAGTTCTAGCCACCAATACATTCTTTTGAGAAGTTCCAGCATCCTATGTTGATCTAGATGTCCTATGTTTACTGAATCATGATTTTCCTTTAGAATTTCTTCCTGTATCTTCTTGTTATTTGGTACATAGATCCTTTTGTCTATGTAAACCACTCTGTCCTCTTCCCAGGTTAGGCCATCCTCTTTCTTTAGTGCTTGAACAACTTCTTTCTCTCTTATTGCATTTCTTCTGATTTTCTTGAGTATGTTGTTTTCTTCTACTGTCGTTTTCCTCTTGATCATTGTGATCTCTGCCATTGTTCTTTGCTGCCATAATTTTTCTTTCAGTAACTGGACATCCTTGTTGTCTTCTTTGGTCTCTACTATTTCTTTTCTTGATAGGATATCTACCTTCATATTTGTCTTTCCAGGAATATGGCATAGTATGAAGTCATAGTCTTGTAACTTCAAATACCATCTTGCTTGTCATCCATTTAATTTGTGAGGCTCCCTGAAGTATTTCAAATTCTTGTAGTCCATCCAGATTTCAAATGTCTCCACTACATCCAGCAAGTATTGTCTCCATTTTGCTAAGGCTTCTACTATTGCTAGCAGTTCTTTGTCATAGATTTTGTAATTTTGTTCTGCTGGTTGCATTGTTCTTGATAAAAATGCTATCAGTTTCCATTTCCCTTCTTGTTCTTGGGAAAGTACTCCTCCTATTGCATGTCCTGATATGTTTGTTTTCACTCTGAATTTTCCTTCTCTTCTGGGTAATGCCAAAACCAGTTGACTTGTGATTTTCTCCTTGAGTTCTTCAAACACTTTTTGATGTTTTTCTTCCTATTTCCATTCCTTCTTGTCTTTCAGCTTGTTTAGTGGTTTTGCTGTATAACTGAAATTATGGATAAAGTGTCAGTAGAAGTTGGCAAATCCCAGAAAACTCTCCACGTTCTTTACTCTCGTTGGTGTTTTCCATTCCTTTACTGTCTTTATCTTCTCCTGTTCCATCTTGATTTGTCATTTTCCTATGATGACTCCTAGAATAGGAATCTCCTCCATATTGAAATCGTATTTTGATTGTTTGAAACATAAATTGTGCTTCTCCGCTATTTTCAAAAATTGTATTGTTCTTTCCTCTAGTTCTTCTATCGTCTTTGCCGGTATTACAAAATTGTCCATATAGTTTGCCAATACACCTTCATGCAATAATTCCCGAAAAATGCTGTTCATTATTCTTTGGAATGTCTCTGGCGAGTTGCATAGACCAAAATACATCACTTGAGGTTTGAACAGTTCTTTATTCATTAGGAAAGCAGCTTTCCATTTGTCTCCTTCTTTGATCCATACATTGTTGTATCCCCAGATCAGGTCCAACTTGTTGAAATATCTGGCCTCTTTAAGTTTGTCGATTACTTCTCCAATAAGAGGTAGTGGGGTCTTGTCCTTGATTGTGACCTGGTTTAACTTTCTATAATCTTGAACCAACCATAGGGAGCTGTCTTTCTTGGGAATGTAAAAGTATGGTACTACATATCTTGACTTTGATTCTACTATTAGACCCACTTTGAGTTGTTCATCCAACCATTGATTCAAAGCTTCTTCTTTCTTTAGTGTCATCGCATAGGCTTTTGTATTCAATTCCTTGGGTGCTTCGTCTGTTAAATTTATTTCATGATCCCATTCCCATCTTTCTAGTAGTTTCTTGAATTTCTTCTTGTTGAATAAATGCATAAATGGTCGAATGTACTCTAGTAGATTCTCTGGGTTTGTTTTGTCTGGTTCCTTTCCGATTTCTCCATTGTCTTGTGTTGTAGTGTCTCTTGTTTCTGTTTCTTTTGTTTTTCTAGTCTTAAACCGTATGTCTTCATGTTTCATCATATAGTTTCCTGGACATCTTGTAAACTTGATGGTGCCATTCTTCCAATTAACTTCCAGATTATGTTTGACTAGCCAGTCATGTCCTAAGAACATGTCGGTTCCATCTAGGTTTGTTACTGCTGCTTCTATAGTTTCCTTGTGTCTATTGATTTCGAGTTCTAGAGGTGCCACCTTAGTTACCTCTCCATTCTTCATTCTATCGGTGTTAAAAACTTCAAAAGAAAAGTTTATTGATTTGGTTAGGATTCTCTTATCCTTGACCAATTGTTCATTGATTTCTGTGTGCATACAGCCTGAATCCACTAGTGCCTTCATTTTCAGGTTTTTGCCATTCTTTATTTTGACTTTTGCTTGCACGTTTAATTCCTTCTTTCCCTTGCTGGTTTGGTGATTCGGAATAATATATTTATTATTCTGGAAATTTACATGGGCAATCTCTTGTACTGTGTCTACTCAAGATCATCACCAAAACCCTCCTCTTTCTTGTTGTCTTCATTATCTGATTTTTCCTGGACCTTTCATTTCTTCATCATTTGTTTTCCTTTACAATTCTTGACTATGTGTCTCTTCTTGTTACATTTGAAATATGTTCATATTTCTCATTCCTTCTTTTCTGATTGGCATTCCTTTGCCATATGACCGTACTTGTTACAGTTGAAGCACTTGGGCTTCCTATCCTTGAAGTTATCATTAGACTTCCAAATATCCATTGGTTGTCCTTGTCCTCTATAAGTTGTTCCGGTGCCAGTTTTGTAGTCATGCCATCTTTCCATGGATTCATATCCTTGTCCTACTGATGTGATTGCCACTTTCCACTCCTTGAGTGTCTCGGGTATCGTGATGGGTAGGTACCCTAATATTGTCTTGATAATATCATGTTGAGCATTCTTCTTCAACAAAAAGATGGTATGTAGTTCATCTGTATCAGCCTCCATGGCTAGTGCTTCAAATTTGATTATAAAATCTGCTGTGTTCTTCTTTCTCTGCTTGAATGCTTTGATCTTCCATTTGGCATCAGCTGCCTTTGTCTTGTTGCTAAATGTTGTCTTGATCTCCTTTACAAAATTGTCCCAATCCTGGGTTGCTAGTTCTTCGTCTAGCTCATCGAGCTTTTATTGTGTGTATATTCCTACTATACCTCTCCTGAGGTAAGCTAGGATTGTTGTAATCTAATTGTCGGTCTTCATGACCCTGTTACTCTTGAGAAACAATCTGATTCCCCTCCACCAGTCTTCAAACTTTGTTCAGTCACTGTCAAACCACCCTGGGTCCAGAACCATATTCTTTGGCAATCCTGCCTGACCGTTCTCTTGGCCTATTACTTCTATTGGTGCTAGTACTGGTGCTGTCGACATCTCTGTATCTATTTGTTTGTTGTTTGTTCTTTCTTCTGAGGTCTTGATCTATAAAGATCCTAGTTGTTCTGACAATGCCTCGATATTGTCTGTTCGTCTAGAACTTGTCATGGTTCTTCTTTGTAGCTTCTGCTACATGTGTATTGTTCCTGACAGGTATCTCTGTCTAGTTTTGTTCTTTACACCTCTCTTATAAGGTAAGCTTATCAACGCTTTACCAAATGTTATGACCTTAAGCTAAAGCTCAGGTTGCACTTAGGCAAAGGTTTGAGAGTAGATAAGGGATAGATTGAAATAGTAAAGCATAAGAATACAGGATAGTATCTACACTATATATACGGGTAAACATGTTGTAGCAGTACAAAAGACATGAGTCCAAGACATTATGAAACATGAGGAAGCAATGAGGAGAAAATGAGGTGTCCACTCCTACTATATGAGGCGCTGACTGAGACTTACTATGGTGCAGCCGTTCATGTTATCATACCCTTAACCCATCTCCTTGTTGTATCCTGAAGATAGTGATCATAACACAGAATAAAGCAAACACACATCTGTCAGCCTTATCTACAAAGAACTCTTCCTCTAAGTTATCTCTTTCCCCCACTCCTAAAAAGCAACACAATACTCTGTAGGTGGACCTCTCTTCCAAGCTGGCCAGCAACAGCAAGTTGACCAGTAATAAGCATCTCAAAAACAACCTGTGCCTCTATTGCAGTGCAGGAGATCACAAGCTAGACTCCTGTTCCAAGAAGCAGACTATGGTCACTTTTAAGGGCTGCAGTACTTCAGCAACTGCTTCCAAGAAACTCTTGGAAAAATAGAGAGTGACCTTCAGGACTCTGCATAGACTGAGGGCTACATTGAACTTTCTTGTGCAGCAATGAGTTCCATCCGACTCAATGTATCTACTCTTTCTAATTCTTATTCACTCTTTGTTTCTCTTACCTCTCTCTTGATTCTTGGTCAGCATCACCTTAATAAAATCCTGTTCCAAGCTTTCATCAACTCTGGGTCTACTCACTACTTTGTAGACTCTAAATTTGTGGATACTCACTACCTGAAAACATCTGCAACTCCTCCAGTTGCTCTCTTCTTGTTTGATGGTTCATCAAACAGCACCATTTTTGAAATTGCTAACTTGCCCATAATTTTTTCCACTGATGATTGTATAAATCTGGACTTCTATGTTACTCCACTTAATTCTTTCTGCTCTTTGGTCCTTGGATACAACTGGCTCATCCGACACAATCCACTGATTGACTGGGTAAATAGGTTGATAAACTTCCATCCATCTTTGCAGAAAAATCTCACTTCTTTTTGCGTTGTGGCCAACATACCATTGGCATCTCTGTCCTTTCTGGATATCCCTCTACAATCATCAGATTCTGTGGTTTCCATACCTACATCTGAGACCTCCATGTCTAACTCTGAGCAACCTAACATTGCTATCATTGGTGCTACAGCATTTTTGCATGCATCAAAACTCCCAGGCTCCAACAATTTTGAACTCTGTCTTCATTCCTTGGACATTCAGGCTAACTCCACAAAACTTGCAGAAGCTTCTAATCTCTCCAATGTTCCTTCTGAGTATCACAAATTTGCTGACGTTTTCAGCAAAACTAAAGCTAAAGTTCTCCCTCCTCATTGTTCTTATGACCTCAAAATCAATCTGGAAGAAGGTGCTCAATCTCTGGTTAGCCCTATATACTCTCTTTCGGCATTTGAACAAGAGGCTCTGAAGGAATTCATTGAGGAAAATCTCAATATAGGTTTCATCCAACCAATCTCATCTCTACATGGTGCACTGGTCTTATTTGTTAAGAAGAAAGATGGTTCACTGCACCTTTGTGTTAACTTCTGTGGTCTTAACCGCATCTCCAAAAAGGATTGCTATCCACTCCTGCTCATCTCTAATCTACTGGACTCACCTCATAAAGCTCAGGTCTACTCAAAGATAGATCTTTGCCATGCTTACCATTTGGTTTGCATTGCCAATGGTGATGAATGGAAGACTGCCTTTAGGACATACTATGGATTATTTGAATGGTCTGTAATGCCCTTTGGTCTTATTAATGCTCCCACGGCCTTTCAGCAATTCATAAATGACATTTTCTCCAACCTTTTGGATATCTGTGTCATGATCTATCTGGATGATATACTCATCTACTTGAATAACATGTTCAAACATTACTAGCATGTGAAAGAAGTACTCAAACATCTCTGCAAGGCTGGTTTTTATGCCAAAGCAGAAAAATGCAAATTTCACTCTAAGTTGGTAGAGTATCTGGGATACGTCCTTTCTTCTTCTGGCCTCACCATGTCCAATGACAAGATAAAAATTATTCAAGACTGGCCAGAACCTAAGAAAGTCAAGGACATTCAATCCTTCTTAGGTTTCGCAAACTTTTACTACTAGTTTATCTTCAACTATTTGGATATTGTCATTTTATTGACATGTCTAATCCAGAAGGACATTTCTTGGAAGTTCAACTCCTCCTGTTAAGATGCTTTCAACTCTCTCAAGAAAGCATTCACCTCCGCTCTGATCCTCACTTATTAGATTCCCAATACTCAACTCATTGTGGAAACTGATGCCTCAGACTATGCTCTCGCTGCAATCCTCTCCATTGTTAACAAAGATAATGAAGTTCATCTAGTTGCCTTTCACTCTCGCACTTTCACTATAGCAGAGTTAAACTATGACATACATGACAAGGAATTGCTTGCCATCTTTGAAGCTTTCAAGATTTGGCAACACTATTTGGAAGGTCCAGCCTATTCCATTGACGTTGTTACAGATCATAAGAACCTTGAGTATTTTTTTACTACCAAGGTATTGACCTGGAGACAAGTATAGTGGTCTGAGTACCTCTCCCAGTTTAACCTTATCATCAGGTTCTGCCCTGGTTGTCTCAGAACAAAACTGGATGCTCTCACTAGATGATGGGATGTCTATCCTAAAGGAGGGAATACTGGCTATGCTATAGTCAACCCTTATAACTTCAAGCTTATTTTCACTCAAGAACAACTTACAGCCTCCATACAAGTTACCGTCCTTCTTTTCCCTTCTCTCTATGTAGCTACAGTCATGGATCTGGACATCCTACATCAAGACATTCTCTTGGCTCTCCTTAGTGACCCAATTGCTACAAATCACACCTCCGCAAATGGCCAGTGGTCTACAGATCCAAACAGTCTACTCCTCCTTGACAACAGAGTTTATGTACTATCTGCTGGTAACCTCTGTACACACATTCTCCAGTATAATCATGATCATATTCTTACCAGACATTTTGGTTAAAATAAAATACTGGAATTAGTCCGCCGTAGATACTCCTGGCCTAGCCTCCATACTGATATATAACAATTCTGCAAGTCCTATGTCACTTGTATGCAATCCAAGCCACAATGTCACAAGTCCTACAGATCTCTCAAACAACTCTCTATCTTTGAACAACTATGGAATTCTATTTCTATAGACTTTATTGAGAAACTTCTGTCATCCTTCGGGTTTAACACTATCTTGGTCATAGTCAACTGGCTCACCAAGTAGGCAATCTTTATCTCTGCCCATGACACCATCATGTCCACGAACTTAGTACATCTATTCATCCTTCATGTGTTTTCCAAACACAGCGTTCCTTCCCATGTCACCTCCAATAGAGGTTTGGAGTTTGTGTCAAACTTCTTTTGATCTTCAGGCACTGCTCTCAATATGCAGCTTCACTTCACTTCAGGTTATCACCCTGAAGATGATGGACAAACTGAATACATGAATCAGATACTTGAGCAATACCTCCATATATATTGTAACTACCAGCAAGACAACTGGTCCAAACTCCTACTTCTCATAAAGTTTGCCTACAATAATGCTCCAAGTGCTACTACTGGTGTTTCTGCATTCTTCACTAATAAGGGATATCATCCGAACATTACTGTTCACTCCAAATGTGATATTGCTTTCTCCTGAGCCTGTGACTTTGTCGTAGACCTCGATGAATTACAGAGTACTCTCAAAGCTGAAATCTCTGCAGCCCAACAGTGTTATCAGAAATCTACTAATGTGCGATATTCCCCTGCTCCTGATTTTAAAGTAGGCGACAAAGTCTTTGTCAAGGCTCAGTTCTTCTGAACCACCTGGCCTTCAAAGAAACTCTCCAAAAAATATCTCAGACCCTACGAAATCATCTCTCAGCCTGGCACTCTATCATTCACTCTCTGTCTTCCTGAGTCCATGTGCTCTGTCCACCCAGTCTTCCATATGTTCATACTGGAACCTACCACTTCCAACACTTTCTCTAAGAGAATACAGCTGGCCCCTGCTTCAGTTATAATTGACAGAGAACCCGAATATGAAATTTCTTAGATAGTAGATTCTAAAATCGATTGCCAACAGGCATGTAAAGTACAAGGTGATCTGGTTAGGATATGAAGACACTGGAGATGAATCTGAATGGATCACCACATTCAAACTCACTCATGCCACCGACTTGGTATCCAATTTCCACATTGTATATCCCACCAAGCCTGGTTTTCTTCCATTGTCCTAATCATGCTATTGCATTTGTCCTCTGTCTCTGTGCATTTCTAACAGGAATTTTCCTTCATTAATTTTTAGTATATTCTGTTCGCTTATTTTCATTAACTCTCAGCTTCTGCATACTTTTTGGGGTTTTCTTTTCAAAACTTTCAAACTTCTTTTTATTTTAATTCTTGATTTCCTTACTCATACATTTAATTCACAGAAAATAAAAAATTCTATTAAGTAAAAACAAAACCACTATACTAACAGAAGGTAAACAACAGAGTCCCCTCCTCCTGACTTTCTCTGGGGCCATCTTCAGACCCCTCCTCTTTATCTCCATTCTCCTCCTTTCTAACCACTTCTTCTGAACCCCATCTCTGCTCCATCACAGCCCCAATCCTCTCCTGGCCCTCCACCAAGTCCTAGAGGGACTTTCCAACTCCTTGGTACTCCTCCACAAGCTTCTGGAGTACCTTTTTAATAGTACTCAGGATCCACCATAAGTAGGGATCATAGCCAGGGTATTGGTATTGGTGTGAGGTACATACCGCTACTTGAGTGCAATATACCCAGTATAGGCAAGGGAGTAGTTATGAAGAAGAAAATTATTAAAATAATAATAATAATAAGTATAATTAGAACTACTCATCTTGAGTAGTATACCAGGCAATTTTGCCTTGTGCTCACATACCTCTCACAGGAGTTAGCACCCTCCATCTTTACTGCAACACCTCCACAGTACTTCCCTGGTTGCTTTCTCCTAGCCTTCTTGGAGGGCCATTGCCTCTCCTTATCTCTGGTGGCGACTTCTTTGTATTTAAATTCCATGACCTGGGATCCTTCAGCCCCCTCCAATAGGGTAGCCTCTTCCTTTAGCACCTTGTCCCAGAGCCGTTAGAGGTACTCCATCATCCTCCTCTTCCTCTCCTCCTCCTCCACAACTTTCTGCCTCTCAGCTTTCTTCCGGGCCTTTTCCTCTACTTCCCTTCTAGCCTTCTGAGCTATGCGCTCAGCCCAACATAACTTCGCCACTTCTTCTAGTTGAACTAGGAGCCACTACTCCTCCTTGTGTCTCCGCTGCATCTCTTGTCACTGTATTTCTAGAATCTCAGTGTTATTTTGTAAAATGTCAGAGTGGGTGGAGGAAGACATAGTAATACAGAAACAAGAGCAAAAAACTTCTCTTTTCATTTATGTATTGTTGATCTAGGTACCATCATGGGATTTTTGGGTAAACTCAATAGAACTTTGAATAAGCTCAGTAGGACTTCAAAGACTCAGTCCTAAGGGAGGAATACTGTCATATACAAGTCCACCTGTCTGGAAATTCATCCCCGTGATCAAGTCACCTCCAAACATACAAGCCCACCTTCCACAGTATCCACCTTTCTCACAACATATCTTATGGCAGTGCTGCAACTATCTGGGTATTCTGTCTTCTATGGCAGAGATACTCTCATTTGACTTGGTCTTTTATGACAGAGTTACTCCTGTCAGTGTCTCAACACTGAAACCTTCACTCAGAGAAATAGGGGTTTTACTACTGAAACCCCAAGCATCTCCTATACTATCTGTTTGTATATAAGACTAGTAGTTACACTGTAATTTGCTAGTCTGATAATTGACAAAGATAATCTCTTATTGAACTTGATCTCCAGTGTTCAACAGCGACACACCAATCAGCACTCACTCCCATCTTGGACTTGTTCCCAACATCTGAAGTTGTAACCATGCGGCAGACAGATAGCACAGCATGTAAGCTAAAGCCAAGGTCATTCCACAAGTCTGCTCATCTCCAAGTCCATTCCACAGACTTCTACCCTGGTGTGAACTGTGCCTGACACAGTATCATATAGCTATTAATAATTCTTACAGATATTGATTATATTAAGTTCTCATACTACTTTGAGTGACTGAGCTATTACTATTTCTTACACAACAGAGAAAGTACTGATAAAAAGAAGTATGTAAAATTAACACTAGATTTTGTGTTAATAGTATCTAAAACACTTGAAAACTTGGGTAGTGCAAAACTATATAGTTTTACAGATCAAGTGAAGCTAGTGTTTGAGCCCAGCTTAAGCTAGATGAATATTTGATTGAATTAATTGATGGAGAGACACTAATTGTATATGGAGATTTGAGATAGAAGTAAACTTCACTATGAAAGACTGAGTACTCATAGAGTTTGATGAGAGAAAA